>QXVZ01024911.1:0-17243 GCA_008931825.1 Phallusia fumigata | reverse complement strand
ATGCCATTGTGGTGCACTGATTGCTTTGTTAAGACCTAAAGCCTGACATGTATCAAGAAAAAATGCATAATGTGCAACTTTGTATGTGTATGTGTTTTGCATCTAAAAACAAGCATGCAATAAAAAGCTTAGGTAACTATAAATACTCAATGTAAAACAATGTAGGGAATGCATTTTTTCAAATTAGATAATGTGTTTGTAGAATGTGTACACATACAGTAACACACCCTTCTAGTTTTTATCCCGTTTACTTTAAAAGTTACTCATAATGAGCCTGAATTGAGAACTATATGGAGGAAAGACATTTTTTTCCTTGTTTTTTATGTCCAATTCTGATCTGTTACAATATTTTGGGAGTAATTCAAATTTGTACAAATAGTAGGTATACTCTATTCATACTGTACCTTTTGACCTTTACAACCTTATAATTGCCTAACAAGACTGGTTGTTTTAAAAATTTTCACAAATAAATGTTTGTGAAACAACTACAAAGTTACAAAGCAAATGACCCAACCTAATGTACATAGCTTTCTTGGTTTAACTTTCTAAGTGTTTGCAACCAACGTCCACAAGAATTATAAAAAATTCCAGCAGATAGCGAGATTGCAGTTTTTCTCTATGCAAAGGGAACGACTCCACAACCATGGGTTAGGCATGTGATGTAGTTAGTTTGCAATGATTGTTCAAATTCTGTTGCTCTAGATAGGGCTCTTGAGTTCAGTTCAAAAACTAACATTTGTGGTGCCTGGTCACTAAATTTGTTTTGTTTCTTGGAATAGTGTGATCATTGGAAAAAGGAGTACTTGAATCAGGGTGATGTTTTGTCTGAAGCTATAAGTGAAAAAGATACAATGCAAAAAAAAGTTGAACGTTTAAATCAAGAAATGTCATACTTATTGACAGGGGATAAGAAAAGAATCATTGACATTGATGCATTATGCATGGAAAACAAGTAAGAGTTCTTCAATGGTTTATTTTTCCCAAACGCCTTCTCACTTTGTTGCAAGTTTAGTTTTATCAATGATAATTTTTGCTCCACCTTACAAACACTAAACACCCTTTTAAATTTTTGGTAAGATACTTGCAAGAAAGAATTACCCAATGTCAAGAGGAAAAAAACAGTCTGCATGCTCAGCTGCGCAAATACAAGGTATGCTGTATCACAGTTTTTATAAACTCATTATTTATTTATTTTTAAATAATACCTTGTACATTTCACTGTTTTAAAATACTCATTATTTATTTACTTATTTTTAAATATTACCTTGTACATTTCAGTGAACAGAAATTAAAATACATTGCTAATTTTGCAGGCAATTTTAAGCTCACGCAAAGCAAGTAAAGGCGACTTGATGAAACCTGGTTTGTTGCAGTCAGCTGGTTTAATTGTTTCACCAAAACAACTAAAAGACCTATTTAGCAATGGTAAAATGATGTTATTGTCATTCAAATGTGGCCTGCATAACTGGTTTGTCTCTGTTATTTAGGCCCAAGTTCACCACAACAAGTTGCTGATCTTCAGTCCATAATCTCAGCTTTACTGGAGACAGTCAATGACAAAAACCTTGCACTTCATCATCTAAGAAACACCAACAAGTACAGAGAATAGTTTACAATATGACACCTTCTATTGTATCCCTAAGTGAATGAATTATTTGATTTTGTGAAATTGAATGACAAATAGTGTCACAAATAGACAGCATATGTTTTTTTTAACTTTATCTTTTTGGTTGAGGCATTTTTAAACAGTTGAAAAGATGTGGGTGACATTGCTTGCATATTGTTGTAAGATGATACTGCGGGATTGTTTGTTTGTAATGTACATGTAATGTTAAATTTGTTTGTTGCCAGTTTGACCTTTTTACAGTGTGCAGTACAGAGCTTAACTGTTTAGGAACATTTATTACCTTAAGGTTATTCCCCAATTATGCAAAATGTGCTTATCAGCTAGAGCATTTTTCACAATTGTGAATGGATTGAAAAGTATTTTTTTAGCTTTTGTAGATACCTACTTATCCAGTGCATTATTTAAAAGCTAAAATATTTTTACAGAATTTTAGGCAACCGGGTATCAGATTTAGAAGGCAAATTGAAAACATTAGAAGTTGCTGGTTTATGGAATATTCAAAACCCTGGTAATTATAAGTTTTCATCTCAATTCCATTTTTCCTTTTTTATGGTAAAAAGTGTTGTCCAATTTCATGAAAATTTTTATACCACATACTAGTTTACTGAACAATTCATTCAGACCACATGCTCTGAAATGTATGACTTAAAATGGAAATATATATACCTCTTGTAGTGATGAAGCATAATAATTGTGGTAAACAATACCCAACTTGTAGTTATATGACACCTTGTGGTTGTCAATATTGTTATTTATTTTATGCCAGGGACATATAAATTTTAATTGTCCTTTCTGCATAGACTTTTAAAAACTGTAAATGTCTAAACTATAGTAAAAAACTATCCCTCAGGTGAAAGAAATGTGCTCAATGAAAGTATTGCAACTGCAACCAACATAAAATTGGAGGTAACCAACAGCAAATCAAATCATTTGCAATCTCTACAAGCTGAAAAAGTAGACAGCTCCAACACCAATATATCTGCTGCCAACGTAGAATCACCAAAAGCTGCACAGAATTTTACTGAACAGCACACTGAGGAAAATAACAACAATGTTGACTGTAATGAGTTTCTAAGCAGCTTGGGTTCAAGACTAAGCAAGTTGACTGACCAACATGAAGCCAGCAGTGAAGATGTTTACAAACTGATATCAATTACACCGCTTTCGTCAAGCGATGGCAGCGTGGCACCGTCTATAGACAAACTTGAAACTTCTTCAATACCATCAAGTCCTTGCAACAGTATCGATCAACATGTTGAGTTAGATGCTTTGTCACAACCACAGGAAACCTCATGCTTGTTTGTAGCTGATGTTACATCGTCACATGAGGACAACACTCTTACAAACACGGACCAGTTAGAATCAAAGCCAAAGATGGAATCACTTGTGTTGTAATTAATAATACCTTGTTAGCTGTGATTGTATGGAAAGCAATTTGTTTTGAAATGAAGCCAAAGCTGTTTGCACAAAACATAAATTGCACTTTGGCAAGTTTTGCCGTGGTTCTAATAAGGTACTCACCCTATAAACGACATTATCCAACATAACAGGTATAAAAAACCCTGCATATAAAACAAGTTTCTTAAAATGTATTTTCAGACGATGCTTATATTTGGTCCAAAATGCAATTATCAATGTATTTTTTTGCTGTAAAACAGCTTGAGACTATCATTTGTGTGGTACATGTCTGATTGACAGTTAGTTTACATTGTTAAATTTACCCAACTTTGTGTAATAAGCTGCCATCATTCTGGAATTTGCACATGTGCTGTATATTGTTGTTCATATTTAAAATTTATGTAAGTTGTTGTTTCAATGCATAATATAACTGGTGCAATAGCCAGGTGGAGGTGCAATGTTGTAGTTGCTTATTGGTTGTATGTGGAATAGATGTTATCATAAAGCTATTTACTTCTACAGTGCTGTTATGACCAATAAATTCAGTTTTGTTGTTTTATTTTTTACTGGTGACAACAATTACTCTATATACAGATAGTTTAAGTGCATTCATTCAGGCATGTTTCCAGAAACTATGTTTGTTAACAAACCTAAAAACAATAATAAATGTGACGCATTTATGATTTGTCATGAAGGGCTCAACATAGGTTTTTTTTCAACACTACTTCACCTTTTAGTAATAGTTTATTACATAAGGAAATACATACAAAAGTGCTCAGACACTAACAGGTGTTTACTATTTCATCACTTAAAGAATTGTGCTAATTTATTAACTAAAGATGCACATATTCAAAAAAATTCACAACAATAAAGGCATAGCATTTTGTGTTCACATGCAATTTAAATATGGAACTAAATGCATAAATGAGCTAGAAAACACACCCGCAGAATTTACAGTGACCAAAAGGTGCAATTAATTTATTTCAAGCAATTCTAAAAATCTAACAACCAGCTTTTCCATGTCTTTTGCCCTCTGACTTCCAACTTTCAATACCTCCTCATGAGAGACAGTTTCTTCTGTATCATATTCCATAATACACTTATTGGTAATCAGAGAACAAGCCATTATGCGCATACCGGCATGACAAGCAGTTACAACTTCCTGAACAGTGCTCATGCCTATTAAAACATTGCAAATGTAAAAAAATCACTATTTACTTGTTTAGAACCTAATTTTAGCCATGGTTTGTTCATTTTGAAATAAATTACTACAAATATGCAGCAAGCAATTACTGCATATTACTCAACAGAAAAATGGTTTTTCCCAAATATATTACAATGAAAGCAACAGATGATTCAACACCTTTTTAACACTAATACAAAAATCAAATTGTCCTTGGTAAATTTCCATGTACAAAAATAGTTTTGACAAAAAATCACTACCATTGGCACCAATTTTGATAGTCAAAAGGTTTTTTTGCCAGTAACTTGATGTGAAAAAAGTATTGCAACACTGTGCAAGGCAACAAATTTATAGTTTACATATGGAACTGTCTTCGCCGTATTGAGGGGTGGCTTTCACCATATTGCCATTCCACATATGCTTTCACTCAATTTATAAAGGGTGAATGTTTATTACCTTATTTTACATAGGATCCCATAGTTTCTAAAAGCAGAAACGCATGGGTCCCCACTAGGGATGTTTAAAGTAAAATACCAAATCCGAAGTGCATTCAAATCCAAATTTACCATTTTTAAGGTAATTGGAACCGATATTTATTTTTCAAAAATTGTTCAAACAGATGACACATTATCATGACCATATCTGCCAGTTGTAAAAAATTTATCGGAATCAAGTCATTTCACCCGAAAAGTGCAGACAATTTGCAGGAATTATATTTCACCATTTTGTGGCCTACTGGAGTGGACTTGGGCCACCATAACCATATCTACCAGCTGTGAATGTATCATCCAAATCCGTAAAAAATTTCAATTCAAAAGTGCATAGACAAGAGAAAAAAGAGTGAAAACAATTATGTTCCCTTCAGAAAAAAAAGGAATGATAAAAAACAAATAAGTTTAACTTGTTTCATATGCTTGAAACTAGCAATGTTTGTTATAGAATAGATTGCTATTTAGAATAGTTGTTTCGAAACTAGCATGTTGAACCCAAGTCTTATACTAATTTTGCCAGAATGACACACAGAATTACAAGTGATAAAACATTACCAAGTTGCCTATTTATGTTTAATATGTCATTTTTATGTTTAAAATGCCACTCGCATCAACACAAATTACAAACAAATTGCGCCTGTACATTTACACACTATTTCAAATAGGAAATAGTGGTTACAACTATCCATGAAATTTAGGATTTGAATTTGCATGGATTTAACTATGAAAACTCCTACTTGGAACTTCAAACAAACTTGCAAACTACAAATTTTACTTTGGCCCATAGGCATCGATTCCCGGGGTGGCGGCCACCCCACTGAAAATTTATAGGGTGGCAGCCATTATAAAAAGTCTATGCTGTCACCCCTGAATTTCCTGGGTTCATTATGACTGGTAAATTTCTTTTCGTTTATTTATTAAAGCCGGAGGAAATCCAATTTTGCGCGTCTCTTGTGCTATTTTATGCACCATCAATCTTAGCAATAACTGAGAGTATAATGACGTTATAAACCATGAGGTGTATGTTGTGCAATTTAATCACATGTCAGACCGCTTGGATTTTAATCATTTCAAAAAAAATTAATAAAAAATCGAAACCTATGCTTCGGCCCAAATACAGTGTTTGGTAACATACATATATAATACTTTTTTAACACAAAAAGTAATACAGGCCTCTTTTTAAAAAATACTTATCTTAACAAATTCGTTCATACCTACGGCATCGCCACCAAGTTTATTTAACATACGAATTTCTGCAATTGTTTCATATGATGGTCCTGACACATTGCAATATACTCCTTTTCTCATAAATGAATCAAATTTTAAATCTTTTGCAGCTTGCAACCACAAGTTTCCTAACTGGTTGTCATATGCTCCATTCATGGGAGGAAATCGTGGTCCAAACCTGAAGCACACACATTGCTAAACCAAAAGCTTTTCACGTTAGCTTTCACCATACTGCCATTCTGTACACATCATTAGTCAATAATGCAACTTTTAAACTTCGGAATGTTCCAAAAGTAGCCAAAGTTTTATTTCATTCGGACATTGTTTTACAATTTGATGCAATTCCAGGGTATATTGGGGTAACTGCTAGTGACCAGGGGCCAAAAAAAGTTTACACACCACAAGCATGTTCTACGAACTGTCCAAATTTTATCTAGTTTAGACATTAGTTAATAATTAAATTAATTTTAGGTAGTTAGTGGTGTAACTGTTAAAACAAAAGGGTCAAACAAAGCAATTAATATAAAACAATGGCATGTTATACCACATAATAAATTTAGACATTGTTCAGAGCTAAAAACAGTATCCAACTCCTTCACGAAAGGGACCCATAAATAACAGACAGGAAAAATGTGTTACAGTTGAGTTAAGACTAACATTGCATCATTGGGTCCTTTTAATGGAGTGAAACCACCAAGGCCAGGAAAACTGATGTGATCTTTAATCATCATAAAGTCGCCAACATTAAATGACTGATTGACTCCTCCTGCTGCATTGGTAATGATAAGTATTTCAATTCCAAGCAGTTTCATTACACGAATTGGAAATCCAACCTGTAATTAAATGTGACAGAATTAAAGCAGTTTCATATTTAAAAAATATAATTGTTTTTTTTAAGTCAACGAAAGCAAACATTCAATGCACAATACTAATATTTTCACATAAAAAAAAAACAAATTCGAAAGTTCAATCTTTATTTTATTTTTCAATTTGTTCAATTCAAAAAACATTGAAAAGTTTAGATGGACCATTCATAATAAAATGTTGCTGTAGTTAAATGCATAACATTACACATAAGGTTTTACCAAGATCTACCACTTTTAACACAAAATCAATTTCTTTAAGTGCTTTTAAACAGATGGGTTCGTTGATTTGTAAATGATATGGTGTTAACAACTTGTGAGCATTGAAGTTGTTCTGGCTTAAAGTTGAATTTCTTGTGGTTAGAAATGTTACTTGCTAGCATTGAAAACATATCCAAACTTACCACCCATGCTTCATAGCCTTCGTATGGATGAAATCGTCCCTGCATGCAAATCACATCTTTTCCACTAATTTGCCCAAATACCAGCTGCCCTTTGTGTCCAGGAACTAAAATCAATAAACAAGTTTTATGGTATATTCAAAAGCGTTCTTTCCTTAATACATATATATACAAGGGGTATACCACCAAGTACTGTATCTAATTTTCACGTAACTATCAGAAAGTTGTGTTTACTATAATTTAACATCAAGCATGTTGACATTAAAACATAATTTTTTTCAGTTGATTCTTTACTTGGGATGGACATATCATATAGACTAAAATCCATTTTCAAAAGGGTATGTATTTACTATACTATGTGGTAGAAAGAAAGGCTTGTCAATTTATACATTTTGGTTACCAACTGCAGACATACACCCAGGGTATTCTAAGCATAAGTAGGATTTAGTTTGTCAGCAGACAAAAATCCAGCTGTTAAAACACACCATTATGCTCTCATCAATGCATATGTAAAATTCTAAATAAACACACGGATTAAAAGTTATTATAGGACTTATTTTCATATTTTACTAACCTGTTGATTCAACAAAAGATGGTATTTCCTTGTAGGTAACTACAGTTTTGTTGCAAACTATCTCTCCTATGCCACTTAGTCCTGATCCACAAATAATGCCAATTTTCGGTTTGATATTCATGCGACTCTTCAGAAAATTCGCTGATTGGACCACCTTTTCTGTATTATAGCCACTGAAAAAACACAATTAAACAACTAAAAGGTTGCAACACACACCAGGATTTGTTAATAATTTTCTAAGATGCTTAAAAATTTGGAATTTGAATCTGTGTGTGATTTTACCATTTCACTAACGCAGAAGTCTTATATCCAACTTGTCAACAAGTTGACAATACTATTAGAGGTCAAATAATCTACTTTGAGTTTATTACATCAGTACTTACTTTGGGGTGCTCATTCTTTTAATTTTGGAATGGTACCTCAGATCAAGCAATCTAAACAATAGACAACCTTTTTGTAAGTCGCAACAACTTTCCTGAATAGCAAAACTAGTTTTAAAACTCAGCAAATTGTGCGTCCCTAAAGCGTCCAACTTGGAAACTGTTAAATGTGCAAGTTATATACACACTTATTTTTTCTTCCTTGTGTGTCCCCACAAACGCAATCTTTATTGCCGCTTGCACAGTTTTATCCAACCACGCAACTTCGCGTGGAGGCGTGTCCAAAACACCGACCAATGGCAACTCTCTTTATAAAAGGCAAGGCAAACGGTAACAGTATTCTTCGGGTAGGGTTGCCAACCGTCCTTTATTTCAAAGGACAGCCTTTTATTCAGCTACATTTGTCCTTGTCCTTTATTGAGATTTGAACTGACACTATTAGNGAGGCAAAATTGGTCTCCAGAGGCTATGAAAACAGCTGTAGTGGAGGTGGTAAGCAAGCAAATGACATATAAGGAAGCATCAGACAGTTTTTTGATTCCAAAAAGCACAATTGAAAGGCGGGTGGCATTATTTCGCAAAGGACAGTCATTAAACAAAGCATGCAATTGTATTCCACTTCAACAGAGGGATGGATTTGTTGCTGTTCATACCACAAGTGGGCACACTGCTCATGTGCAGGGGTAGAAGAGAAGGGAAGATGCATTTGCTATGTTTGTGATATATGCAAGTAAAGGGGTATATTCGTGGCTTTGCTTGTTCGTTTGGTTTGCATTTGTTGTGTCAAAGCTTAACGTTTTGCCTAAATGCAAACAATAAAACCTTCGTTGGTATTGTGACATTCGTTTCTTCTCGATATTCCAGTTTCCTGGCCCAAATGTCATGACCTCGTTTTACCCAACCCATAGGGCAAAATAGGAAAAAGAGGACCCTTGGGGTTTTGAAAATTTTCTAACTTTCCGCAATTATTTTTTAAAATTTTTTTGCTGTTTTGTGTAGTAGATGGATCGAACTAGTATTGTGAAAGTTTGGTTTATATATTCCTATTGGTTACGACGTCACAGCCGTTCCCGCTTAAGTGGTCCATTTTACCCCGCTTTCCCCTCCTTTATTGTAGCTGAACATTGTTGGCAACCATATCTTCGGGCAAACTCAGTTTAGTTTTTAGGACAGATCCAGACAATCTGATCTCAATAGGCAGGGCAAAATGTGCTCTGGTGGAGCGACCTGACTACGGAAACTCGGAAAGATGAACGGACGGCTAACCTATGTCGCACAGCAATTTTGTCAAAACCCTTTGCGACGTAACAGTCTGGTTTGTGTCGATCCTACCTTCCTTGGATAGTGTCGCTATCGAAATTTTTCCAAACATTTTCTGCCCTATAGCGGCCGGAGGGGGCATTGAGGATTTTGGGGTATTTCATGAAAAGTTCTACGTTTTGACAGAAATGAGTTGCAGACTCGCTTTTTCGGCCGACTAAGAAATGTATTCGGGGCCGTATGAAATCATCAAGTGCTTTAAAGTATGTGGCCAACACCCATAACACTCAAATAGTAAGCACCTAATGTTAAACCGCAGGATCATGTATATGGTAGACGTACACCGTTTCCAAAAAAATTATGTTAGAATAATTCAAACTGGGTTCCTATAACCAGTGGTGCTCGTATCATTTAACTTGGAAAATTTAATATCCAATGGCACAGTAGGGGAAGTGCAGGATTGTGGCAACATAAAGTTCGACGAGCGACGACAGACTGGTACGTGACGGATATGTAAAGACTAATATGTTTGGACTCCAATCGTTGTTTTTATTAGGTGCAGTAAAACTCAGTAAAAAGGCATACGTGTCTAGCTACAGTGCTACAATGCTAAAACGTACGGTGAACCACAAGTTTTGATTCAACAACCGTTCTGCAGACAAGTTTTCGTCAGTGCAACCTTTGTTTTCGATGCATTGTCGGCCTAAAGCCCTTTTAGTGTAAATCATGCAAAATTTATTTTAATGCAAGCTTTTAAATATTTTTCAGTGCAAACATTTTTTTAACAAATCATTTTTTCCAATTTAAAATTATTTTTAGTCAAAAGCTACGGTCACACCACATTCGAAAGACACCGACCGGTTTTCTTACCACCGAAAAAAGGCTATTACCCCAGAACATTTAAACACAGTTTTCGCATGCAGTTGTTGAACTAATTGGCCCATTGTATAAAGTAGGATCTCGTGTTATTTTCTAGATATGGGCCTGCGTGCAGTTTCATTTGTTTGTATGTTGTAATAATAAATTGGTATAACATGGATCGTTATATTCCACTTCTAGTGTTGCTGACAATTAATTCATAATACAACAGCCAAGAGCAATTTAAAAACCAAACAACAAGGTGTGCTTCTTTTCCCTTACTTTGTAGGCAATACTCTCTAGTCTAGTCTGAGGTGGTAATTGCTGAGCACTTTGTTAACGAAACGACTGCTGCAACCCAAACAAGTAAATGTGGCTATCGCTGTGATAAAGATCAAGAATTGCAAAACGTTTGTGTCATACATCATAACAATCAAAGAATAAAACCAAATCGCAACTTCATAAACCAGGTCATTTTGGCGAGAAACCCACCACCATGGGAATTTTGCCCACAACACTCGTCTGTTCGGTACGACAGAATGGCAAACATGGCTGTCAAACAACTTAGTTGCTTTGTTGGCTGGGTAAAGAACCACGCTTGTGCTTGCTTTTTTTACATGTTTGCCAAGTTTTAGGCGCGGTGAAAGTATAACTTTAAATCTAATTTTAATGTTGCGTCACTGAACCCACGATGCTGGTTGATGAAATACAGAATAAGAAATCTAAATGAAAAATAAAAAATAATGGAACGAATTAAGTACAGCTGCTTTTTTTCGGCCTGGCCATGTAATTTTAGTTCAGATTTTGTTTAACTGCACTTTTGTTGTAACTAACTTACACTAAAAAGGAAATGCCTAAATAATTTTATTGTTCCGTTTTAGAAAAAAGTATCACCCAATTTGTATGTTTTTAAGACGTAACCATCATGTTACTGTATACATTTCGTTGCCGTGCGCCTATTTTCTTAAATGAAGATATGCGTAGTCTCGTGCCCCTTCAATTTGCCAATTACCAAATTCCTAGTTTGTATTTCCGCTAGGAAAATAGATACTAACACACAATAGGAACAGATACTAATAAAATTTACTCGCTTGTGCACATAAATAAATATACCCTCTCCCGCTTAAAGTTTCGACCGAAATAACGAAAACTGCTGTTGTACATTAATTTCGGAAGGAACATACCGATTAAAAATCCTAATGCGAAAAAATGTCAAAAAAGTTTTGCTAAAAAAGTACCAAATACGAGTACCTTAATTCAGTTTTGCTTGGTTCTTGGATGAAATAAAGAAGAAATATTTTAAACAAATTAATGGTTTATTAAATAGTAATGTTTACGGAAAAATTCAATTAGTTTTTTGGGGGTTTATGCGTCAGTTGAACCAGAGTCTGTAAAATTAGTCAAATTATTGCAAAAGCCTAAAATTATCATTGTAACATCAAATTAAATTTCAGAACCTATTTAAGAGTATTTTACGTACACTTGTACAAAAGTCACATTTGTGTAATTATCGCAAAAATGAAAACAAACATGTAACACATTACAGCAATCATGAAAGTATACGAAACGTTGTGTTGCGTTTTCGCGCGATATTTTCACAGTGAGAAAAATAATAGTTAACAAAACATACAAAAAATATGTGAGACCTTTTACACCATTTGGTTGTAGGAATTTCCGGTGGTTGAAGTTCGCTTTTTGTAGTGCCGTCTCACCAAGTGGACTGAACCCCATAGCAAAAACACAATGGCCACAAGAACGGCAAATGCCACGAATTCTATCATAAACGTTTTCGTTGGTGGCGTGTCAATGCTTGCATCATCCATTACCGATGTGGTAAAATACTGAAGGTGGTTGTATTCTGAAGTTAGCCCAAATCCAGAGATTTCTTCTGGTTGCCGGTCGACGTTTTCTTGTTGACTAAACGTTTGCAACCGTATTCTTTCTGTTCTTGTATCCATATTTTTTGGCTGCCGATATCTTAAGCTTTACTTCATAAAATAGTTAAAACATTTGTTGCAAAGTTTGGAGCTTCGGAGGTTTATGTGGGCATTTATATTACCAACCCTAGTTGCGGGTCGTGATCGAAAATTAGTTTCATCACATCTGTATACATCCACTATATCATAATCTGTGAACTGTCTCATCGCGGGAATTTTAGCCCTTTATGACTCATCACACGCCTACACTTATAACCGTGCAGTACCGGCTACTGTTGGAACTGCTAAGTTAAACTAACGCCAACACTGACCACTAGGTTGGATTTCGACATCAACAAACTTTTTCTTGGAAATCCCACAGTTATACATTTGCTAGTAGTTAAATGATTCAAAAAATAAAAGCCACCAAGTGCCCATGTCGTTTTAAGGTTTACCAATGGAATTCACAGGACGCATAAATGTGATGTGATAACGCTTTATTATTCGAGAACTAAAATAAATCAATACTCCGTAAACCATTGAAACCGTTGCATTTAAAACATCTGGTCAACGGCGATATTTGTCTATGCAGTTCTGTCCAGTATTTTGAGCGACTGAAACAGGCGAGATATAACCAAGTTTGCTCATTGCACGTTTGCATGTTGCACGTCATCGAGACCATGACATCTTCGACCCAAGAAGCGTCATTTTGCGGATGATTACCTCAGCTGTTGGAGTTTTTGTTTGCTTTTTCAAACCAACTGTGGGCACATTGACGTAGTTGAGGTCGTGACAAACGACATTGAAATTGCTGAAAACCACGCATAACTGGTATTTTTTCAATGTGAATACTTGTTGTTCCAGTGCAGTTACTAAGATAAACGACATGTATAGACAAAATATACTCTGTTTACTCGGTTCTATGTACAAGATCGCTTTTCTCATTTTTCTTTTGATATCCTTTTTTCCTAAAACATCACAGTGGGTTGGGAAACGAATCAAAATCATCTGTGCTGGCAATCTGCATAAAGTTGCTGAGCATGGTATCTAGTTGGTCATTTTGCTCATTAGACAAAGCAAATTCAGGGTCGTTTGACTGATCAAAACTATTTTCTTGCTTAAAGGCATCCTGCTGGGCACGGATGCCTGCTTCCTGGACACTCGAAGAAAACAAGGGATTGACGTCGTCTTCAGGCTCTTCAACGGGAGCAGGCCACTCGGTTTCGGGTTCAGGAGGCATAGAATCGCTTTTGAGACTCGGTGGGTTTGGTATACTCAGTTCAGGTTCGTCAAACTCAGGAGGTGGAGGAGAAGTGAACTCTTGATCTTGGTCTGATGTGACTATCGAACATTTATCTTCGTCCGGCGCAGTAGTTTTATTGTCGACTCTCATAAGTTCCACGTCCTCTCCATTCACAATCGTCATTTTTCGCAATCGGGACCTTATCCGCAAAGAGTAGACGCACAGACAACAAACCAGCAAGAAGAGACCAACTATTGTCGCGGCCATTACGCCATAGATGACGTAACAATAAGCTTCTGTGCTTCGCCATGTAAAGAAGCAAGTCTTGCTGCCTTCTGAGGCAAACGGGATTGAAGTTTCTGTAAAACTGCTCGCATCGTAGTGGTTAGTTGCTGTTACAGTTTCCCAAGCGGTTTCGGTGACAACTAAACCAGCTGAGGTGACGCTCTCCGTCGTTAATGACACAAAAACTTCAGTAGAATTTACAATCTCCGGATTAGTACTAACATCAATCATTATCGTTGCACTGGGGCACAGCTACTTTGTTAACAACACTGCGGATTCTGTTGCGGATTTACCGTATGTGCCTGTGTAAATCCACCTCGCTGTGGGTAACCACAGCCAGTAGGCGCATTTTCCTCCCACATATCCGGCAGAAAACACTAGGAGCGTTATGTCAACGCCTCTGCGAGTTATGGAAACAAAATTATCACCGGTGGAAGTTAATTATACTGCAAGTGCCAGTGGATAAATAATACTAACCAAACTGGGTCTAAGTAAACATTTAATTTGAAATAAATCGATGAACTGCAAACAAATCGCCAAGAATCTTAAATAGTAAAATTCTGAATAATAAACTTGTGAAAAAAGTAAATTAGAGAAAAATTCCGTAAAAGTTAAAATCTTTCACACAAAAAACAGCAAAACATAAAAAGGTATTTACAGTACAGTGGGTTGTCTGCCTGCTTCGAAGAACACGAATTAAAAAAGATAAAATTTTTACTACTACAATATATCTGCGTTAAAAAAACATTTCAAAATAGGAAACTTGCCCCCCCGTATTTAAACTACGTAGTAACCCCATACAGTGCGCCGCTTGGTGCCGTACAAAGCACTGGGAGACGGCCGGGCGATGGCGCTAAAGGGACGAAGACAAACCCTCACCCTCGGCAAAGCTGCTGCCAATGTGCCGATGGACGCGTCATCCATCACTCCAAATACATCAAGGTATCGAAGTTGAGGCATCGCAGAAAAGCGACTAAAACATTGCACAAAGTAAGATGTTAAATTGTTTAATTGCTTTACACTAAAACAGAGTAGGGCTCCACTACTTTTTAACTAATAAACAAACAACAATATGACAAATATGATGACATTGTTATCAACTTACAGGTAGCAATTGGGATTAATGGAATAACAGCGACTGAGATTAACAGCCTTCAATGTCGATCCCAGGTTTTCCACCAACATGCTTACACTTCCACCGGTAAGCAAATTTGAGTCACTGGCATCAAACTCTCTTAAACCGGGACATTGCTGAACCAAAGCTTGAATGTTGTTGTCTTTCAAAGTATTTCGAAAGCCAGAAATGTTTAAGGCCTGAATTCCAGAGGGGAGGCATTCAAACAACTAAAGCACAAAAGTATTTAGCTTTGATATTTTTAGTTTATTGGTTGGGCAAATTGAAATGTGTCAAACCTCGTCCGAGTTAATGTGAGTTAAGTTGGTCCAAGCTATGTTCAATTCAATTAGGTTACGGCATGACCGAAGAAGTTGCACCATGCCTGGAACTGTTAATTCATGGCACAAACACAAGTTCAGTTTTTCGAGTAAGGAGCAGTTGGACAAACACCTAAAAATTTGGGGTAAAAAACTTTGTTACCATGACCTTTGTACCTGTATTTAAATTTTACTTACCCAAGAACATTATGGCTTATTGTTAGCCCTTCCAGACTAACATTTCTTAGGATGCTACATCTCATAAGAATAAGACACAAAGTATTTGCTGAAATACTAGCATTGGTAAAATCTATGGAATGTACAGAATAGTGGTATGCTCTTGAAAATGGATCAAAGCATGGACTGAAATAAAATGTTTTTTAATTAACTATGATTGCTATTACTAACTACATGTGTTTAATCTTACCTTGGCACCATTGAGTTTTCATCAAATGATGTGAAAGAATTATTTCTCTCATTGGTCGAAGAAATGCCTGCACAATTTAGACACAAAACTTGCACACCTCGCTTTAACAACCTGTGTAAGCTCTGCACATCTGTTGTTTGTTTTGCTAAAGAGACTTTTACCCACAGACTTTTGTCATTTCTGTAAAAATACAATCCTTATAGCAGAATAACTGACTTGACATTACCATGTCTAAAAAGCTTACGCAATTTGATACCATCTCCAACACACCCGACTGCATTCAACACGTGTATCAGAATTGCAGTAGCTCAATATCTTCAACATTATCTCATCAGGCAAGATATTTATGAAGCAATCCTCAGCTAAAGCATTAAAACTCTATGTTATGATAAAGTTTTTAAGGAATGGAATGTCTTAAAATCACTCACTTTTTTCATTATTGCTTCTGTGTTTGAAACTGGTTTTGTGTGTTAGAGCTACCCGCACATGCTTAGCATTTGAAAAGGATTCACAATGTTTTCCATGCTTTATTGTCCTTTTTCGTTGCAATCTTGTCAGTTCCCTCTTGCGTTTGATGTCATCACAAGCACTTGTACTTGAGGGAGTTTCAAAATTAAATTGCTTGCAATTCTCAATGTTTAAGCAACCTTCTCTTGATTTAGAAATACTTTTCCACACCGATGACTTCTGGCCATCGGGAGAGGAAAGCTCACCAATTATTCCAAGATCTTTGTACAAGTCCCTTTTCTCATTTTCATCCAGAATCCATTGGATTCGAGTCGGCCGTTTAGTGTAGTTTTGTGGAGAATTACCAGCGAAACTCATTCTAGTCTTCCAGCAAAAGTGATACACCATCTACTAAAACTTTTATGTGTCCTAGAACATGACGAAATCCAGTGGAACTCGGAGATGCTTGTTGCGATTGAAGAATCGAGGTTTTCTTTTCGAACAGCAACGACTGTTGTCGGCGAAATCAATCATGCGTGATTACAATTACTCAAGCGTAATATTTTTTAAAATTTTAATTTATCACATCGATAACAAACACAAAACGCAACTGAAACCAAAAGTCCAGAACAGTTTTGCAAAAAAAGTATTCTATTATATTTATCTATTATGTTGTGCTCATTTCTCATTGTTGGCGTGGGCAACCTATAGTCAAGCAACACAATCATTGACGCCGAAGGTATTGTTTTACTTCTTTAGTTCCATCCAACGACAACGGCATTAAATGTTACAGTCTATTATTTTAATCCCGGTCGATAGAAGTTTTAAAAGTGTCCCAACAAACTACACGTGAGTTTTAAATCACCGAGGCACGGATGAAGCGATTTTAGTAGTTGGGTCACAGAAAACCCACAATCAATAATCTTAAGGGTCACAATGACTATTTTGTTATTCGCAAGATTCGAAGAATTCGCATAAAACTTGTCCGCCTATGGCGGGTATTTTTCACTTTTACATTTTTTTATTTTTTGTAATCGTGAAGTCAGTAACACCTAGATTTGTGAAAATAAATTCTTACATTTTAAAAAGCTTTTGATTTTGAAAGGCAATTGTTTTAGACTTGCGTGAAAAGGTTCGTTCCCATAATTTTTCTTGCTCTTCAAGTACTTGGCTGATAGGTTATTCCATTAAAACGTCATGAGTCTTGTTCGAACTGATGTGACATTTTG
>QXVZ01024910.1:0-11411 GCA_008931825.1 Phallusia fumigata | reverse complement strand
GCTTTCAAAATTTGTGAAAAGCGCTTAATTCACCAAACTCGATATAGTCAGCGGGTCAATGCAAAACTATTCACAAAGGTAGATGTATCCCACGCACTACCAAATAGGTTGAAAGGAACTATTTTAGAAAAAGAACAAAGGTAACTTTGTAATGATCAGATAGTTGTAGTATGTAACACCATTCGATAGACATATTCATAGACCATACCTTTAATCTTGGAACAACAGTGCTACTAAATTCATTCACAATGTTGCTGATAGAAAGTGCTTTGTTATATGCAGGTGTGCATTTTCTTGCACCATTGTCAGAGTTTGTGGCCTTCCCAGTCGTTTTACCCTAACTTTTTATTTTATATAGTTTCTTAATGTTCTCCTTGGTATCTGGAACAGTTCTACTGCCTTTCTTTGTGTTAATCCAGCTTCAACAGCCTCTAAAGCTGATACAAGATTTTCTTTAGACCATGCTGCTCTCCTCTTTACCATTATGATTACAACATAAGTAAAATGGATCTACACAATAAACAATTGCAACTAAATCATGACATAAAATAGCTAGTTTGACTAGCAAGCTAGGAAAACTTTTCTTTATTCCCTGACTTTATAATTGTGGCCTATATTAGTCTGTGTTACTCAGAACTAGGCTTGAAGTCTTACTAGTGCAAACATTGAGTGAAGTGTCACTGTAAGGCATGGACTAGAATTTAAGCTGTTTCGAACTTTACCTTTCTAGGTAAGCAAAAACAATAATTTTTATGCATACCAGTCACCTTTACTATGACAAACACTCCAGAAAATGACAAAAATTTTTAGGACCTTATTACCACCAATAGTTGACATACAGAACATTATTAAATTTATCCTGAAGCAATTATTTTTTCTGGCTTAAACAATGCTCTACATAAACTACAATGACTGACTTACTGATATATCTTGACAAAGTTTTCATTCTAACAACTAAACCTTTCTATTTTCGTCAGCAAAAATTTTCGAAAATTATAAAAAGTCGTGAACGAACAGATTTGAAATTTGGCCGTAACTACTATTGTACAGGACGAACAGGTCCCAAACTTTCATGACCACACGTCATAACTACGTCATCTATGCACATACCCCAATAACCTTCATATATGTTTGACTATGTCATAGTCCGGTTACGTCACGCACATGATGACGTCACTGTGACGTTATCACAAAATTTTATCGCGATAGAAAAATTTTACAAAATTTACAAAATTTTACACATGAAATAACCAACGGAAAAAGCTAAAAATCGGTGTGTGACGTCATCAATGCTTATGATGACGTCATACAAAAAATTACGTCAATCGGGTGACGACAAACACCTCTACTGAACGCTGAAAGCCACTCGTTCTTACGGCCCGTCAGCCTTTCGTCCGCAATCTGTGAATCGCTGCATAATATTCTGTGCCCAACTACTTAGGTACAATCCCAAACAAATTTAAAAAGTAGCCCAAACATGACAAACAAATACAGCGAGATTAGGTAGATAAAACTAGAAACACTTGTTTTGGCTAGCATTTCAACAATTGCTGCAATAATGCAGTAGATTTGTTTGTGATTTCTATTAAAAAAATTGTCAAGAAATGGCGATACGTCTTTAGTTGAAATTTCAAAACTAAAACCTCTACTGTTGTCCAATAAGCAAAATAATTAGCAGGCTTTGGGAAATGTTATAATTTTTATGGTATGAACGAAAGGTAGCTTTTTGCACATTCCGCATGGGGCCCCGGATTTGCCGATGATTTCCTGCGTGTAATAAGGCAAACGCTTGTAATCAAGCAGGTGGTAGACGATTTTTCCCTGGGATTTTAGTGTATGACTGTGTCAGTTGCAGAAGATTGGGGAAGGTCGTCGCCCAGGGATGGACGTCGCTGCTACAAATTTGCCTTGCGTGTTTAAACTCATCCTTCTGGCTTTTGGCAGTATCAATGCAGGTGTTGATGATGTAATCAGGAAACGCGGATGAAGTATTTGTGTGAGAACTCAACTTTCCCACTGTCGTCCTGTGGGCCAAGAACGCGGAAAGTAAGACTAAGACCTTCTTTGGCCAAGACGGACTGTAAGTCCAAACGTATGCAGTAAGTGGTTTTACGTCCAGATGTGAGCTAAATGATGTCAATAATATACCGCTAAAAAAGCTCTGCGTGTTTTAAAATATCAGAGACAGACTGGATCACAAAGTGCATGGCGATGTTGGCAACCGAGACTGCCGAGTGATTGGCACCTCTTACGATACCCTTTTGTTGACAGTAAAGCGCATTGCAATACTGGACAACAACAGCATCGATGATGAACATAATAAAATCGATCAGGCACTTGCGGCTGCTGGCGTCAAATCCGAAGTGTCGTTGTAACGCGTCGGTAATTGAACGCCTGATGAGATCTGTGCTGACGCTCGGGTACAACCCTACCACATTAGCTCCTACAACAAACATTTGTGCAGGATTGTTTGCAATTTAATCAGTTATTTTTATATAATGTTGGGTATCTTGACAGAACTCATTGACCTCGCATTAGCAGAACTTCATACTGATGGGCTTCAGGATATACTCCATCAATGCCGTATGGGCAACATAGCGTATTCCCGGCCGATTGCAGAAGTCGAATTGGTATCTTGTCGATGCGTCAGTAACTGGTCCGGTGTGAGTTTGTGCGTTTTGAATAAGGGATACACATCTGCAGGCCGGGTGTTCCTACAATATTTTGCAGATGGCCCCGGTACCTTACAAAACCGACCAAAGTACTTCTTTATCCTTTTTCAATTTGTCTGATTTTTTGCATTTTCAGGAACTGACGATGCCGATTTAGGCGAAATATATATATTCCTCGTGTATTATACCGACTTATTCTGCCAGCATTTGAGACTGTTCTCTCAAATTTCGAGATTATTTTTAACCAGGCATTGATTTGCGCAAAAAACATAATTTTTAACGCCTTTGGGTGTGTTTCAAGACAAACACGACACTTCAACAGCTATTTGTTTTTGGAAGTTATATTTGATCTATAAAATATGTGTCCCAGGTAACACTTTCCTTTTGTACTATTTACAAATAAACTGGACTTAGCAAAAGCCATCACACCACGTCAAGGTGCCAGTTTTTGGGATGGAAAATGTGTCCCACTGCCTAAGGGCATTATTTTGTCTGTACCTTCTGGGGCAAAGTGTAAGTTACACTTGGTACAGGTGATTGGTGGCAATGGCACGGATAATATCGGCGAAATATTGGGATTTTCGCCGCCAAAGCCATTCATCAATTCAGGAAGGTATGAAGTAGGCCCCGTTCATGCGTTTAAATTTTCGTTTGCAGTCGCACCACAAACTTTTAATATCGTTGGTATGGACTCCATCAGGAGTCACAAACCGGTACGAGTGATTGACGGTACGATGCCTGTATTGTTGGGGTAAACCTGTAAAGAATATCACTTTTGTCATTCAGCCAAACATCAACAAATCATACACAACTTACTGGATAGGTGGTTATATGCCGCCCACTCATCTGACCAGATTTCTGTCCCGGGTGTAATGTGCCGCACGATCACGCTTACCAGGGTGGCACGATCACGCCGCGGCACAATTTCCAAAAAACATTCTCTGCAAAAAATCCAATTACCTGGAAAATACGCACTTTCACTTTATTGGCCTTACTTCGTTTGCAGGTAAGGCTCTCGTTGATGGACACTGTGTGGCCACCGCCTCCGATCACATTGGGGCTTAAAAAGAGGTCCTATGAACAAATCTAACGAAAGCATTTACTTCGGCGGGTTACATATATTTGTAACACTTACTTCTCGAAGAAAATTACACCAGTCGACACAAATTGCTTTTCATATACCTGCTTCCTTCATAATTACCTCTTGACAGACGTCGAGGGTCCAAAAATATACTATGCTCACCAACTGGCTTCTTTCAAAAAACGACCCCTTCCTTATTGACACGATTTTTCTGCAGGCCTTTACGAAATAATAATTACAAATTTAAAAAAAATGTCGATACCACGATCAAGTACACAGGTGATTTCGTCGTGCGAGTTTTAAACAATAAAATGCATTCCATTACTGTATTAGAAAATCTGACCGACCTTCACACAAGTTAAAATTATCTAAAGACCAACGATAATAACGATATGAAATTGCAGTCAAAATAGTATGCACAAACAACTTGAGTTGGACAGCGCCAAGCAAAGCCATCCAGCTTAGCCGACGCCCAAACCTTCTCTTCCATCCCCGACGAACATTTCGGACAGGTTTGCTGCCTAGACAGCAAGCCGTGAGAACAAAAAAAAAACGAATAGTTTCGTTCTTATCATGTAGAACTTCCATTTCAGCTAGTTTTCGTACATTTATGTCAGATAAGGCCATTTTAATGCCACATCAGTAATCAAAAGAACAGGGGATTGAGAACACCACGTTTTGGGTAGAAACTAACAAAGAGTCATTGTTAGTCAATGAAAATTGAGACATTACAGAGAAGTGTCAACACAGTCGGAAATGAGCTTCCAAATCTATGCATCAGGAAAAATGACAATCCAACAACAGCTTTAATCATACGACCCCTAGGTGGCGCGCTTATCCGGGGATGCAACTTGGAGGGGTGCAGGCTCGAGAGGAAGGGTAGACCTTTCCAACGAGGCATCGATCGCCTTTCTGCGATCTAAACTTTAGACGTAGCGACGTCGAGAATTTGTGGTCATGAAAGTATACCAGGTGCCGACATTGGCTTTTCCGTTGTTAATCCGGCCGCTTCGAGCGGCTCGGTCGAATCTCGAGGTACCCCCCTTTGGCGGTCTCTCACTCGAGATCTACTCACCCTACCGGCTCGAAACTTGGCACGAACAATCACGAGGGATGTTGGGTCCGTCCACTTTTGGCCCGTCGACCAGGCCCCAGCCATTGTGACGTCACAGTTCGGCGAAAATCGCCTTTACTCAACCGACCCCTAGGTGGCGCGCTTACGCCGGGGTGCAACTCGGAGGGGTGCAGGCTCGAGAGGAAGGGTAGACCTTTCCAACGAGGCATCGATCGCCTTTCTGCGATCTAAACTTTAGACGTAGCGACGTCGAGAATTTGTGGTCATGAAAGTATTTTCCGTTGTTAATCTGGCGTTTGAAGCGGCTCGGTCGAATATCGAGGTACCCCCCCTTTGGCGGTCTCTCACTCGAGATCTACTCACCCTAATGGCTCGAAACTTGGCACGAACAATCACGAGGGATGTTGGGTCCGTCCACTTTTGGCCCGTCGACCAGACCCCAGCCATTGTGACGTCACAGTTCGGCGAAAATCGCCTTTACTCAAGCGACCCCTAGGTGGCGCGCCTACGCGGGGGTGCAGGCTCGAGAGAAAGGGTTCTGACTTTTTGATCCCATATATTTTGTATTTATGCTCATTGGATATAGTTAATAAAAGGAACCCAATTTCATCATAATTCGTCAAAAAGTACAAATCATATGTTCAAAATATATTTTTGGTAAATTGAAAAGTTGTTTCGCTTTGGAAAATCCCTATGTGACTGAAAACGTGTTTTTATTGGAATACTTGGGATTATATTGTGTGCAAATAACAATTTTAAAGAAGTCTGTTTTCCTTAATCGTATTTTAAAATTATTAGTCATTGTACCTTTGTTAGCCCTGACCGCTGATGTGGGAACGATAGAAAGAAAGCGCAGTCGTGTCGCTTTAAGTGTTCAGTATTTGCCAATAGGGATTTCTTGTGACGCGTGTACGTGTTGGAGCAGTTCTATTTCACAGATTTCTGGATGGGAGGGAAAGACCTATTGCAACACCATCTAAGACACTGACGAACACACAAAGAAGGTATAGTCAAATTCAAAAANTGGGAAGTGTAGTGCAGGTAGCGGTCGGTGTTTGTTGGTTTCTTATATATGTCAGTGGTGAACTACTGGTTAGGTTGTCTTGTGACAGCCACATCCAAAAACGCGATGGTGTCGTGGTGTTCCGTTTCCATTGTAAAAGCGATGGAAGGTGATATGGTGTTAAGATGTGCGTAAAATGCATGGGCTAGACTTTTTTCGATGACGACGTAAGTGTCGTCAACGTACCGGAGCCATAGTCTCGGTGGTGTGTGAAATGTGGCGAGTGCTTTCTGTTCGATATGTTCCATAGTTAGATTAGCAAGAATGGCAGAACAGTTGCGTTAAGGCAAATCTGAAGTGCTGTTTTTATACTTGAGAGCCCTAATGAGGTGCGTTCGTACACCAGTAGTGTTTTTGCGGTGGTACTAAACACCGCATGGTACCGCCTGCTACCGCATGATACCGCATGATATCTTAGGAAGGTGTGTGGAACCCCATCAAAGAGTATAAGGCATGATATCCCCATTAGTGAATATAAAACCCCATTGGAAAGTATGATACCCAACCCAAGAATATGAGACCCCATTGGATAGTATGATACTCCATCCAAAAATATAAGACCCCATGGGAAATTATGGGACCTCATGGAAGGAAATGAGACCCCATGGGTGTGTACGAGGCCCCATGGGAGAATACAAACACCCCATGGGTAATATGAGACCCCATGTAAGATGCGGTACCGTGCAGTGTTTAGTACCGCCCGTGTTTTTGGGTGATTGGCAACAAAAANCCATTGGAAAGTATGATACCCAGCCCAAGAATATGAGACCCCATTGGATAGTATGATACTCCATCCAAAAATATAAGAACCCATGGGAAATTATGGGACCTCATGGAAGGAAATGAGACCCCATGGGCGTGTACGAGGCCCCATGGGAGAATACAAACACCCCATGGGTAATATGAGACCCCATGTAAGATGCGGTACCGTGCAGTGTTTAGTACCGCCCGTGTTTTTGGGTGATTGGCAACAAAAAACATTAGCAAGGTCGGAAACGTGTTTTCGCACAAGCTTACGACAAACAATCTATAATTCAAAGTCCCAAATAGTTACAGCAGGCATTTCTCGCTTCATAACGTCCTAACGTTGCGCGGCTATCTCGGGCTCCTTGGTTGGTATAATTGTTCTAGCGGAATGGAAAGATGTTTATTTCACACTTTCCAAAATAGAATAAATCGGATTTCAGGTCCCGCTCTCCGCGCAACCTCACCACGTTACTGCAGTTCAACGGTATGGCGTGATGAGTTTCAAACAAACGATCTATTACGTCATAATGCTTATAGTGGTGCAATATAACACAGACGTTTACTTGAATTTGTGGCAATGACGTTCATCTGACGTAGTAATTTTGTAGTAATTGTAATGAAGTCATAACCTCAACCGACAACTTTTTCAACTATCAAACGTCTTTTTATAGCTGTTCCGTGCAGCTTAATGTGCGTTCCTCATTTTCTAAAGGTTTTAATTTTAACTTGTAAAACTGTTTAAATTTATGTTAAGCCGTTCAGAATTTCTAGTCAATAGCGTAGCCAGTCCAAAATTTATTCCACCTCAATGTACAATTTTGAAATTTGGGACGTAAAAGTTATCGGGGTCGACAACGAATCATTATTATGCGAGCGTTTGTGCCCTGCGTTTAATGATGATGTCGTTTCTGATTTTCTACCTGACTAACATAAAGCGGGCGCGCCCGTGGTGTCGCCCTTTGGAATACCGGTCGAAGAGGCGGGCGCAGTCGAGGTGCCACCAATATTTGTTTATGGGCCAAGTCAGCACAAAATATTACACGATCCACAACGTAAAGAAACGCAAAAATACCTTAAATTCTAACAGGCGCTAGCAAGCGGAGTAGGCTCAAAATGCATTTTAAAAACATACAAGGTACATCACAGAGTCCGTACAAAAAACGTGAATTAAAACACAGAAGTAGCAAACAAGGAGTGTCGCATAGAGATCGTACATAGACAATCAAGTACATTTAACAACCGAATGTAATGGAAACAAAGCGGGCTGTCCAATGAGAACTTTTTGTTCATCTCGATAGTTGTTGCCGGCGTTTTCGACAGTTTTGTGGAAATAAAATTTTGTACTGACAACTTTGAAGGGAACGTTATAGTGAATTTACCGCAAGCAGGTAGATGGCTAGTGATGGGCCGTTGCACATATATTGTTGTTTACATATGTTGCGACAGGTCAGGTCTTCTCTTGGGCAAATGGAACCCATCGGTGTTGTTAGTGAAGCTGTATTTTTTACCATTGTCTTATGCTTACCAAAATGGCCACAGAGCGCACGATGCCCACAATCGTCCAGGTCTTTGCCATTGCAATCACATCATTCGTCATTCCCCTTGCTTTTACTCACAGGTTATCCAGGCTACTTTTAATGGCATTTCGTTTATCCGGCGATGACGTTTAGATTCGGTGTGCAAAATAGACTTCAACACCGATGGTGGTTGGTGTGACCGTCCATTAGGAAAGCGCCTTCCTTAGGATTTGGCTGTTTCAGATCAGCCAATCGGTATGAGGATAGTGAAGCACCCTCCAAAGCGAACCACCATCTGAAATCTCTGACATCGATCTTGCTAAAGCAGAGGAGGGGATGCGTGGCGGCAGCTGCCGAACCACCTGCCTTCGCTGCCAATGACTGTCCTCGGGACACCCGGGTCTGCCCACAGGATCACAGGAAACGGTTCGAGGAACCGCGCTGGTGTTTCCGTTTAGGCGTGCGGTCGGTAGCGAGCCTACCGCAGACCACACCCAGTGCACTTCAACCATGACGACTTTTTTATCCCCTTTCATTCGGTCTTTATTGGTGCCTATTTCTACAGATGCCGATACTTTTCTGCGCTTGATAGATTTTGTCTGTTGTCCCAGATACGTTATGAAAGATTCCATTCGGAGAAACTCTGATGTAATTTTATTTTCCGGCCTATTTCATTTGACAATTGATTTTGTTAGATATTTTTCTCAGTCACAATTTCTGCACACATTAAACAAATCGTTAGTTAGTGGTAAATAAGGGTTGTGGACCCTTGAAGGGCCCGCAGGAACACCTCCCATATTCCCACCTCACGTCCGTATATCCTCAAATACTTGACGGGCAATTTGCCCACTCATCGACTTTGCCTGTCGTTTCTTCAATCTCTGTACAATACTCTGTAGGTTGGTACCGTGTCTTTGGCCAGGCGGTATAACTCCTATTGATTGTAATCTGCCTGTAACCTCATCCAAATTTGTCAGTGAGATATTTCGACCATTCGTTCTACGTTCGTCTGAACCGACGCCAACGATGGCTACCGATGCCCAATGCACATGGCTTACGATTGTCGGTAGCAATAAATTAAAACCAAACCATGGCTTACAAATCATGTCTTTCAACTCAAACACCAAAATGAAAATACTCTTGTGTTTACTATTGCTTCACATAAAGTATTACAAATGTAAAGTTAAGAGTGTCAAAATTTATCTTTGCAACGTATTGGTTTCCGAAAATGGGTGTGTTGTTTTTGTATGAAGGAATTTACTTGCTGCAATTTATCATTATGGTTTGGGGTCATTCTAGCATATTGACGAAATTTTTCTTCATTATTTCGGTCCAGCAAGTCATCAACTAGCAGTGTTTCGTTCATTGAAATTCTCATACACTTGGTTCAGTAGCAATCATTACATTATTTTGTCCTAAATTGTATATTTCAGGTTTACCTTGTGTCAATCTGCTGCACAAATGATAATAGGCTACAATTATTTCTTGTAATAAAAATAGTTTTTCGCACTTGAGTTTAAATTCCCACTCATTGCATCAATACCGTTTTACGTTTCCAGTTAAAAAAAAACTTATGTTAGATTAGCTTTTATAAGTTTTTTCATTCCGACACGCTTACGATAACGACAGAGTAGGAATCCTCGTGCTTCTCGCGTCGGAACGGCCGAAAAAATAGCTTCTCTACGCTCTGACGCGATGTGCATTGGCGCCCGTCGGCGTCTGGTCAGAAGGCGCGATAACGACGCCGGTGGGCATTGGGCTATTTTCTTCTTTCATTTCAAATATTATGTTACTTTCTAGCAGGTAAAAAATCCATTTTTTTGTAATAATAATGCACAAATAAATTTGGTGATTACAAAAGTTTCCTTTAATACAGTGAAGTATTCAAACCTTTCATGTCTGCGCTAAGTTTTTCTAGATCACTGCAAAACTTCATCAATATTTTTGTGTTAACAGTTTTTTCTATGGATTGCCTTTGGAGTGGTGGCTTTCTACCTACTGCAGATGTCGATTTTTTTAGGTAAGTTAAGGCATGGCTTGCTCCACATTTCAATATAACTCTGTTCCTTTCTTTAACATGTCCTTGTCGTATTTTTGTTATTCCGCCAGGCGGTATCATAAAATGACTCACAAGGTCACAAAAAAATAAAGCACGCCTGGACGCATTCATGCGTAACGGGAGATCGTCAAGCGCGAAATAACACAGAAATATAGTACGAAAGCTGTGGTTACTACTTGACACATGTAGTAACGAACAATTTTATAACAACACAACACCTCCCCTTGACTCTTTTCATCATAAAAAAGTTAACACATAAAAATTACTAGTCCTGACATTGAAGCATCTTGGTGATACGGCGCACCTGTAAGTCTGAAAATTTTCAGACTTAAATGATATAGCATTGTCATAAACAATAGTATGCGGATATCCAAAATGTGCAAAGTCTTGTTCCAACAAATCTGTAGTACTAAGAGTTGAAACAGAAGTGGTTGGATGTATGCATGGATATTTGGAGCACGCATCCACAACAACTGACCAATTGCTACCCATAAAATTTATGGCATGATCAATGTGAATTCTGCTCCAGGGTTTTTCTGGAAGCATCCAAGGATGATTCACTGGCTTCGCAGGTTTATTCTGTTGTAACATGCAAGCAGAGCAGTGTTTACAAGTTGCAGCGATATCAGAATCAATACTTGGCCAATAGACCACTGTGCGAGCTAACTGTTTCATTCTTTGAAATCCAAAATGACCCAAATGAAGTAATTGTAGAACAGGTCCTCTAAGTTTGTAGGGAATAACCACCCTTGCTCCATAAAGTAAACATCCGTTATTGGTAGATAGAGAACTAGAGAGTTTTCGAAAATCTTCAACAATATAACCTTCATTTTTAGACAGTATTGTTGACTCAACAGTTAACGGCCAACCCTCTCGGGTGCATCTCATCACAGCAGAGATAGCAGGATCTTTAGAAGATTCCTTAACTAGAATTCCAGGAGTGGTTGAATTTATTTGCCTGCTGACCATATCAATGGTGTTTACCACATGGGTATTTTCCTCATCTTCTTCGTTGTCGAAGCTTGTATCAAGTCCAACAGGCATCCTACTCAAAGCATCGACATTTCCATGATCAGCAGTTTTACGATATTCAATAGAATAATTATATTGGCCCAGCAACAGTACCCATCTCGCCAAACGATTGGCTGCTAAAGCTGGTGTGGCTTTAGTCGGTCCAAATAATGCTAACAATGGCTT
>QXVZ01024909.1:0-25426 GCA_008931825.1 Phallusia fumigata | reverse complement strand
CACGTGAAAATTCATCCATATTGGCGTTGTTGTATGTCGCATATAATCAACACAATCACATTCACTTACTTGATTGCGATTCCGTTTCGCTTTCAACGGACATCCTAACCACGCCGCAATTAGCTTCCGATCAGATATAATATTTCACGCCTTCGCCAGTAAGCGCCCAGTGCATTCACAACTGTTTTGTTCACACTCAGGGGCCTTAATCCGTCGCAAAATTATCCCTAATCAAGTGGCAATTGAGCCGAGCGAGCGCAAGGCCTTCTTTAGCGGGCGCGAAAAAGACAATAGCATATGTAGCCTGTTGTCATGTTTTGCTGTACGATACGGGCGCAGAGCGATGTGCCATTGTCAAGCGCTGACCCGCAAACAATAGCACCANGGGCGCGAAAAAGACAATAGCATATGTAGCCTGTTGTCATGTTTTGCTGTACGATACGGGCGCAGAGCGATGTGCCATTGTCAAGCGCTGACCCGCAAACAATAGCACCAGTCCTTACAAACTGTTATTAAGTTCCCCTTGCGTTGATACTCTGTATACGCGATATGACGGCCTGAATAGGTCTTACTCCAGGGCGAACAGCTTTCTGACGACTCAGGTCTCGTATTTTGCCAGCATTGGCAGAATCAAATTAAAACAAGTAGCGCTTATGACAGTAGGGTCTGACCTCGGGACTCCTGGCAACTACAATCGCATATCTCGACGAGAGCTTCGCAAACAATGCGCCGCGAAACAAAGGAACACGCGGCGAGTGAAAGCCGAGAACCGAACGCTCGAAACATAAGCCGCATTTCTTTAGCGATCCTTGATATTACCGCAAACTGCTCGTTATGATGGGTGCGCGCTTCTCCAGCAAGGCCGCAAAGGAAGGTAAGATTATGGGAACCGGGCCCGGATTGAGGAACAGATGATGGCGAAACCGCCCACGAGAGTCTCTCGGCCTAAACCTCGATTGTCAGATGTTTGCGCTTTGACGAATATGAGAGATTTGTGCGGAGATATAAGGGTTTGATTTTGGTGCTTTGGCCTGGTTTATTGCACTTGAGGTGGGTTTCGTAAGGTCTTTGCATCGTGAGAACCTCACCTTTACATCTAAATATTGGGGCATGTTTTACACAGTGCTTTGGAAAAAGCAAGCTGCATCCTTTTAAATACTCGCATACCCGCAAACTTAACCCCGGAGGACAAAACCTATTCCCGGAACCCGATTGTGGTGTTGAAAGAGCGCTCCGACACGTATTTTACAAGCGAAGCGCTGCCAAAATAGCTTACAATGCCGCGCAATGTGTGTAGTACAAGCGGCATAGCAAATTGTACATTGTCAGGCTGCCGCTATCATAAGCTCAACAAACAAAGGGACCGGAAAATATGACACTACCTATTAAGGCGGTGCCAGCGACCCGGTACGGAGGTTCTATGACCCTAAAAAGGCAATTCTGAGCGCCAACAAGGTGTAAAAATATCGCCTGTGTTTGATGTGTGTGTTGGGGTGTTGTTGTTTTGGTGTAAGTCGACCAATGTCAATGAGGGCATCAGAGTGGCATCACCCGGCTGGCGGGTAAAAGGTAACGAGGAGACGTTATGGGCCGTACGAGTTTTTGACTTGCTATTTCAGGAGACCATACCTTCTTTTTGCTTTTTTCTGCTAAGCTTAAAACACCATAGTATTGAGATGTCGTCGATCGAGACGCAAAGTTTAACGGGGTATATTATTGCCTGTTGGTGATACACTCCTAATCAAACCGTAATGCAAATAGTGGTACATCTTACATTATGGGATCTTACACCTACCGTTTCTGTAGAAGATTACATCAGGCAAAGGTCTTCCAGTGACCTTGCAGTCGATACGGATGGCCTGGCCCTCGTTGCATTCGCAATTCTCCGGCTTTTTCAAGAACTTTGGCCTATAAGTTATAAAACATCAATTGTAAACTATGTCTTTGGAGGCATTTTTAAACATCGCATCAAATCCGTAAAATGCTTTACTGCGCGGAACTAACAATAAGACATAGCTTATTAGGACGTTCTTTCGTCAAGAGTATCACAGGTTAAACTACATACTTGAAGTATTTCTCTATGTCCAGCTGGTCGAGTTCCTCAAGACGCCTCGAGGGGGAAGCCCCACGAATCGGAGATGTCGAAATCTCGCGAAGACGTTTCGACGGGCTCGAACTGGTTTTGCGCAAATCTGCGGGGGATTTACCACCCGGTGACGTCATACCCCGTCTGCGATCGCCCCGGCCCCTGCGTTGAAATCTTGATTTAAGAAACTAATGGTTGAACTTTAGGCTTTTGATTAAAGAAGATGGGAGAAATTTTTTTCCATTACAAAAGAAGTTTTAGTATTCAGTAAGTATTCACCGAATCGAAGTTATACAATAATAACATGTGTCCTGTCGAATAACATAAAATTTAAATTCGCACCTTGAAGCGGACGTTCCTCTTCCACGAGGCGGCAGGTAAGTTTGTCCAGTAGGAGTTCCCGCCGATTGTCGACCCTCGTCGGCCGACTGTCGGTCAATGGCGTCCTGCTCCTGGAAGCGCTGGTAGTGTTCTGTAGCGAGTAGAAGTTATTCCCTGCTTGAAACTTAAAACCTATGTGATTGCTTTTGAAAAAGATGGCAACTTACCCTCAGACACAAGCATTACAGAACCACTGATGAAACCAAACTGATTGGTGGCGGTAATAGTGTATTCGCCAACATCTTCAGGAAACATGGTGATCATTAAGCAGTACAGGTCTGAAAAATATATAGGTCAAGGTTGTAATGAAAATTATTCCACAAAACATCTTGTTTGTGGTCATTGTTTAACAGTTTTGTGTAGGTCTCGACAATTTTTGTCGCTGAAATTTAAATTATTTTAGTGAACTTAGCTGTTATTCTATAAATATTTTTCATGGGCCCCGCCGAGTAACTACCAAGCAAACCAGGTCAAACTTTTAAACAAACTCGTGCTATAGACAAATTGAACCAAACCAGCCAAATATTTGCGACCAAATTAACTCAAAAAAGTTCACCGGGATGCCCTAAAACTCACTTTTGCACACAAAATCTTTTACACAAACTATAATATCTTACGTCGTTCCCTATCCTCGACGATTTTAAACCGATGGCTGGTCTGCAACATTGCACCGTTTTTCGCCCACGTGACCTGTGGAGGGGGAACCCCCGAGATCACGCATTCAAGTCTGATTGCTGATCCTTCTTCCATCTTCATCATGCTGGCCGGTGTCTTAACAAATCGTGGAGGCTGGGCATTGGCGTAAGTCATGCCCGCTGCGCCATCTTGCGGCGCGCGTTTTTCTGGCGACTTGCCGGATGGTGTCGATGCTTCTTCAGCTACAGGGGAAAGCATAGTGGCGCCGCCGTAGGAAAGGTCTTGGCCGTCCATGGCGTGCTGGGCTGGCTTGGTGAGCTCGGTGTCGGTTAGTTCGGCTTCTGATACACCGGAGACGAAATCCAGTTCAGCTTCGGTGCTGTTGACAGCATAAATATATGCGTTGTAGTTAACAATGTATGTTTTAAGAACACAAGAAGCGGACTCAAAGATTAGCTTAATTAAAAACATAACTGCCAGAGAACTTGCAATAAAATGTATTTGCTGAATACAAGTTCTCCGACAGTTATGTTTTTAATTTTTGGTTTTGAACAATAAGCTGCGGTTCCCACCTTTCAAATCCGTCGTAGTCGGTCATCGACAGTTCAGTTTCAGATGCAGATAAATTCCGTTCCAACTTTCCAGCCTTGGGCGTTTGTTCTACTGGCCTCACCTTGAAAGTCGGAAATGTATCAATTAGATACAATAGTCACAGAACACAAGTAACTCTGCGGCCCTTTTCCGAGTCATTTCTGATGATGACAACAGCGTTTGTCAAAACGTAGAAAAGGTTTTCAACACAAGTACTGACTTGTACTTGGTCAATTTATGTCCAAACCTAACCCGACCCATAGCAACGTCTGTATGCGTTTATAAACAAGCTTACCTTAAGAAAGCAAGAACATGAGGTGGTTCCCTGTTCATTGCTGGCAGTGCATGTGAAGCGACCAGCGTCATCAGCAAACGCTTCACGGATGAGTAAGCACGACATTTGTCCGTTATATGTGATTTCAAAATCATGAGAACTCTCGATCAATGATCCTATTTGGCAAAAACGAATGTTTGAAATTTCCGAGTTGGGCAATATACTGATAATATTTGTGTTTAATTACCTTCTCTGTACCAGGAGACGTGGGGAACAGGATTTCCCATCACCTCGCACTGCAGAATAGTCATTTCACCGTCCGTTACTTCCATGTCCTGCATTCCGGTTTTAATAAATGGGGGATAGATGGCAACACCCTGGGAAGAGAAGAAATTATCACATATAACTAAAAATAGAACTAAAATGATTTAGTAACATTGCAATGCAATTGGTTTAAACTGTAACCTGACCCTCACAATTAAATATGATTATTCAGTCAGCGAAAATATTTGCATGGTTTAGTGAGAAAGAAAAAAAATGTTGTATGGGTCCACTATGCAATCCTCCTCAACATATATACAAGCTAGTCATAATCATTCACTTAGTGTACCTCTTCTGTGGATTGTGTTACTGTCTCTGAAGTCTGCTCTGTTTCATGCGATGTGGCAGCCGTGCTCGTGACCTGGTGACGTAACATGCAGTGTGACCACGTGACAAGCAAAAATGACAAAAAATGAAGTGACTGGAATTTGTTATGGAAAGCTAAGCAAAGCAAAGACCTTTGAAAAAAGAGGTTGCTTCATTTTTGAGGACAGGCGCCGTTTTTAAACNCAACATTGCACCGTTTTTCGCCCACGTGACCTGTGGAGGGGGAACCCCCGAGATCACGCACTCAAGTCTGATTGCTGATCCTTCTTCCATCTTCATCATGCTGGCCGGTGTCTTAACAAATCGTGGAGGCTGGGCATTGGCGTAAGTCATCGCCGCTGCGCCATCTTGCGGCGCGCGTTTTTCTGGCGACTTGCCGGATGGTGTCGATGCTTCTTCAGCTACAGGGGAAAGCATAGTGGCGCCGCCGTAGGAAAGGTCTTGGCCGTCCATGGCGTGCTGGGCTGGCTTGGTGAGCTCGGTGTCGGTTAGTTCGGCTTCTGATACACCGGAGACGAAATCCAGTTCAGCTTCGGTGCTGTTGACAAAATAAATATATGCGTTGTAGTTAACAAAGTATGTTTTAAGAACACAAGAAGCGGACTCAAAGATTAGCTTAATTAAAAACATAACTGCCAGAGAACTTGCAATAAAATGTATTTACTGAATACAAGTTCTCCGACAGTTATGTTTTTAATTTTTGGTTTTGAACAATAAGCTGCGGTTCCCACCTTTCAAATCCGTCGTAGTCGGTCATCGACAGTTCAGTTTCAGATGCTGATAAATTCCTTTCCAATTTTCCAGCCTTGGGCGTTTGTTCAACTGGTCTCACCTTGAAAGTCGGAAATGTATTATTGGTCATTTAGATACAAAAGTTGCAGAACACAAGTAACTGTGCGCCCCTTTTCCGAGTCATTCCTGATGACGACAACAGCATTTGTCAAAACGTAGAAAATGTTTTACATACAAGTACTGACTTGTACTGTTGGTCAATTTATATCCAAACCTAACCCGACCCACAGCAACGTCTTACTTCTATATATATTTGACACTTATCCGCTGCAGGAGGCTAAGACATGCTTACCTTTAGAAAGCAAGAACATGAGGTGGTTCCCTGTTCATTGGTGGCAGTGCATGTGAAGCGACCAGCGTCATCAGCAAACGCTTCACGGATGAGTAAGCACGATACTTGTCCATTGTATGTGATTTCAAAATCATGTGAACTCTCGATCAATGATCCTGTTTGGCAAAAACGAATGTTTGAAATTTCCGAGTTGGGCAATATACTGATAGTATTTGTGTTTAATTACCTTCTCTGTACCAGGAGACGTGGGGAACAGGATTTCCCATCACCTCGCACTGCAGAATAGTCATTTCACCGTCCGTTACTTCCATGTCCTGCATTCCGGTTTTAATAAATGGGGGATAGATGGCAACACCCTGGGAAGAGAAGAAATTATCACATATAACTAAAAATAGAACTAAAATGATTTAGTAACATTGCAATGCAATTGGTTTAAACTGTAACCTGACCCTCACAATTAAATATGATTATTCAGTCAGCGAAAATATTTGCATGGTTTAGTGAGAAAGAAAAAAAATGTTGTATGGGTCCACTATGCAATCCTCCTCAACATATATACAAGCTAGTCATAATCATTCACTTAGTGTACCTCTTCTGTGGATTGTGTTACTGTCTCTGAAGTCTGCTCTGTTTCATGCGATGTGGCAGCCGTGCTCGTGACCTGGTGACGTAACATGCAGTGTGACCACGTGACAAGCAAAAATGACACAGTATGAAGTGACTGGAATTTGTTATGGAAAGCTAAGCAAAGCAAAGACCTTTGGAAAAAGAGGTTGCTTCACTTTTAAGGACAGACGCCGTTTTTAAACGCAAAACCTTTCGTTAGAGAATGCGGAGGCATTGTTTTCATAACACATTTTATACAGCAGTTCCCTGTTATGCCAAGTGCTCATTTCAGACTAAATTTAATCAAATATGACGTCATCGACTGGCGCAACCGCTGTAAACAAACGTCATATGTCAAAAGTCATACAGCTCATTTATATCGCTGTGTGAGCCTAGCCGTGCCGTTTGGTAGATGAATGAATGCGACAGCTGCCACTAAGGGATGGATAGAACCACTGTATGACGATTAGTCCTGANTCATAATCATTCACTTAGTGTACCTCTTCTGTGGATTGTGTTACTGTCTCTGAAGTCTGCTCTGTTTCATGCGATGTGGCAGCCGTGCTCGTGACCTGGTGACGTAACATGCAGTGTGACCACGTGACAAGCAAAAATGACACAGTATGAAGTGACTGGAATTTGTTATGGAAAGCTAAGCAAAGCAAAGACCTTTGGAAAAAGAGGTTGCTTCACTTTTAAGGACAGACGCCGTTTTTAAACGCAAAACCTTTCGTTAGAGAATGCGGAGGCATTGTTTTCATAACACATTTTATACAGCAGTTCCCTGTTATGCCAAGTGCTCATTTCAGACTAAATTTAATCAAATATGACGTCATCGACTGGCGCAACCGCTGTAAACAAACGTCATATGTCAAAAGTCATACAGCTCATTTATATCGCTGTGTGAGCCTAGCCGTGCCGTTTGGTAAATGAATGAATGCGACAGCTGCCACTAAGGGATGGATAGAACCACTGTATGACGATTAGTCCTGAAATAACTCCCATAGGTACTCGATAAGCCCTGACGAAGCGTCGGACTTGATAAGGCGGCAGGACTGCAGAGCGTCATGAAACGGGACATTGGAATTTTGCGGTTCATTACATCGTTTCCTTGAGCATTCAGTATGATACTTTTTGTTTTGTGTGTGGTAATGTAAGAGTTTGGTGCTGGGAATTTGGCAACGCACAAAAGTAGCAAAAACGTAATTATGGGTTTGGGTTTAGGTGTTAGAGTTATGCTTTTACTTGATTTGGCAATTTAGCATTGTTGGAACATGGTAATAAGGCTATAGTGAAATGGTCATTTAACAAAGTGTGTTGTAAAAAACAAATGCTAAGCGGAAAATGCTTGGCCAGTGTCAGAAAGTGGGAAAAGCGGTGGGTGTATGAGGAAAAAAATATGTTAAAAGCAGGAGGCACGTATGTACCAAACCTAAGTTGTTTAAAAGCATGCATGAGTGACACCAACCTGNCGCTTGAATTGCGGATTTCCGCTCCCTGCGAAAAGAAACGTATCACATGTCTTTTTTGTTTCTTTAAGAAAGCGAATTTTTAAGCGCAACTGCCAAATCCAAATTGCGCGGAGTGAGAGTAAGAAACTCAAGACGCGGACTTGAAGGTGAGTTTAATTAAAACAAAACTGTCAGAGAGATTGTAAACGTTTTAATCGATGTTGTGAACATCAGTGCAAGATGGGTTGGTATTTTAAGGGCACAACGCGAAGCTTATTTACCCTCCAAAAAAATAATACCGGCATTTTATATTTTTTGTTTGGCCACAACTAATATTGTAAAAGTAGATAAAAGGAGACAAAAGACACTGCATGAATTAAATGGATAATTGGTGCAACTTATTTGGTGAAAACGAAACCCGCCGATGTTCTCACCTCTCTATACCACTTTACGCGTGGTGTGGGAACGCCAGATGCTCGCACTTGGAAACACACGGGTGTCCCCTGTGCCACTGTGATGTTCGCAAGTCGTTGTGTGAAGTCTGGTGGCACGGTGGTAGCTGTTTGAAAGAAATGAAACCGCCGTTATTGACAGCTGTATGTGTGAATAACAAAAATGGAAACAATGTCATGACACTATACCCGTGAAAAAATAAGTAGAGCAATTGAGGACATGTTAACTGAACGACATTTCATAAAACAAGTGTAAGTTGTAAACTTTGTGAGGAAAACTCCTGAAATCGTTGACTTTGCGAGCTCGTCAAAAAAGCCCGAACTACAATTAACAACAAAATGAACAACAAAAACAATTTTAACTTACTCTGTACCACCAACTCAGCAGTGCTGGACGCTTGACCAAGGTCACTGAACGCCTTGCACACAAACTGCCCTGCGTCCTCATCAAACACCTCCGGGATGAGAAGACTCGTTCTTCCATCGACTCCGTAAGAGATTTCGTAGTTGACGGACTTGGCGACGTCATCGTTTCCGTGATACCAACGCACCTCGGGTCTCGGGAAGCCTGTGGCAAGTTGTGGCAAGTTGTGGTATGTTGAAAATGGATAAAACTACTTTATTGGATATAATTCTCTTCAAACGCGCAATCGTTTACATTGTTAATGTGAAATAAAAAGCTTTCATCTGACAAACGTTTCCAAACCAACCGATGTTATTTTTTAAGGAATTTTGACTTAAAAATGACTAAATTAAAGTAAAAACATTACTCTATTTAAAATTAAAAGTTTGTTAGGCTCGACCTGAACTTTGCAACCTATTTGTAAAATCTTTGCCAAACCAAATCTTAGTATAAAAGCAGTTAAGCAGCTGGTGTTCTATTTTTACGGTTTACAGTTTACAAATAATATGTTACGAGAACTAAGATATAACTTGTGCTTCAACACGCCTAAAATTGAACATCAGGCATATAGTAAAACACAACACTTTTGACAATAAAACACTTACCGGTTAAAATTGCTTCGAAGCAAACCGAACCTCCTTCGACGGCAACGACGCTCTGGAGAGGCTGGATGAAGCGCGGAGGCTCCAACGGCATCTCGGCCACGTTGCCATGGCTACTCATCTCGGTGGAGGAACTAAAAAATTGTTGGTTTTCGGCCATCACGTTGCTCGATGCTTACGCGTGTGAAAACAAAGGATAAAGCCGAAAAGCGAGTGAGTGAGATGAACTAATAGTCAGATGTGATAATGAAAGATTTACGTGTGTGTGTGTGTGTATGTGTGGTGAGTGAAAATGTGGTGAAAATGTGTTAACTACAAGATTAACCTGCAGATAAATTAAAACAAAAATAGTTAGTAGGGTTTGTATGGGTTAAATGGGTAAGCCTCGTGCTAGTCTAATGAATGGGCTAGTCTTATGAATGACCCAACATGCGTAATGTGCGAGGCGTTCAGTATATAGCCACTCGCTTTTGCCGAAAGTGGGTAAAAAGCGCTTAAATGTTTAGTCTTACGTTATCTTTACTTCAACGAATACTTATTCCTACTTCTTTCCACAAACAAACCCCGTTTTGGGACTGTGAAACGGCAGAGATGAATAACATGCGTTTTAAATGTACAGAAAATGTTTCAACAAAATGTTTTTAACCGTTAAGTGAGGCGAACTTCGTGCAGCGAACAAGCAGCTACGCAATGTGTCATTCCCGCGAAATGCAGTGACTTTGCGCTTACCTCCAACGAAACGTCAGTTTTCGCTATCCCTACCCCTAACAAATACACCCTAAATCGACACCAAACCAAACAAAACCCTAAAAAACTTAAACCCTGCAAAACACGGCTCAACAGCTCTGCCTGACCTTAAACAGTGAAGATCTGATGACTGAATAGCCCTGAGTGCTCTGTCTCTAGGGACGTCAAGGGCCGTTATTATATGCCGGCCTGGGAGCAAAGGAAAAAGGCCAGCATGCATGCAGACAGGCGGTCGGGCTGGTATTTTTAGGCCATCACCAGTAGACGGCTGCCGCGCACGCATAAGAAACAACTGCAGCAGCGCCCCGGACCCCTCATGTCACTTAGCAACCTTTTGTTAGTCTTTGAAGGCGCGAGTAACGCACGCACACACTTAGCAAAGAGCGGGGATGGTATGACAGTCGATTAGTGCGTCAACCTAGAACTGTCTGTTTATTGTCACATGAATCGCGAACGGAACTTGTCGTCTAGAATTGCGACGCCGTTAAGATTGTGGCAACTGTCACAAGATCCTACCACCGCTTTTTAAATACGTTTATGCAACACTTTGTCAGAAAAATAAAGCGCTTAAATTTTAAAAAAATTTACGGTTACAAGGTGGGAGTATTAAACGATTGTGTTTTAGGAACACATGATACGGGTTCGAAGTGTAGCAGAATTAAAAACATAACTGCCAGAGAACTTGCATATAACACTTTTTGAAACGTTTGCAATAAAATGCATTCACTTCATACAAGTTTTCTGGCAGTTATGTTTTTAATTTAACTTCGTTTGTTATTTGAATAAAAATCGAACAATCCTATTTTTAAATTATTTGGTTAGCCACTTTGCCATGCGGTTTGTGTCATGAACTGTTTTTCTCGTAACGAATATAAATTGTGCAACAAACTACAGGATATATTAGCAATGTGCAAAAAAACTTATGTGAAAGTCGACACCCAAAACATTAAATGGACAATATATTTAAACAAAAATCTATTTTCCATGCTATTGACTAAATGACAGTTCGTTTAACATCGTATTCCCCATGCTTTAAAATACTTAAATGCCGTTTAAGATTTTCCTTGCACGTTGCGTAGATTTTGCGTTTTAAAGCAATCATTAAACATGTTTGGCAGCTAAACGAAGGAACTGAGATTATTTCGTGGATTGCTTTCTATGTTAACGTCCAAAAGAGTGCCTCTAGCGGATCATTTAGCGGCATTGATGCGCCCCCTAAAGCTCATCCGACTTCTGCGTTCGACTTTTACAGCTAAAATCTTACCTTTGCAAAGACTCCCGAGGGGACAACTTGATTTCCAAACTCGATTTAACGGACGGCGATGGTGGGGATTTCTTGACGTTCACTACAGTACTGCAAGTGTCGGTGGAAGAAACCATCTAAATGTGGGATAACGTGTAAAAATGCGAACCGGGCAATGCTGAAAGTTCTTACTACAGTGCTCAACAAGAAGTGAATAACGTAACTCATAACATGTCAAGAAATGGTTCAATAAAATATATTTAGTGCATAATTTGCTTTCTTCCTTTTTCGTTAGTTGAATTGTTGAATATTTGTTTTAGTTTAACCGCTAGGTGGCAGTATAACGAGTACTAATACAAGCACACTGCAAATACAGGGAGCATGGGCAAGCGCTTGGTCGAATAGACTGAGACGCTCGACCCATACACACATAAAAAAACTGATCGGAATTCGTTCTCGGGATCGTCCCGAGTTCGAACCCCGTAAGAAAAATTACAGGGAGCATACATGGCCGAATTGTCTGAGGCGCTCAACTCAAAATTTAAAATCCTGATTAGGATTTAAGCGTCCTTCAAAACATTGATACAGCCATATAGACACATTTTAGGTTTAAAGATGTTCTATTGATTCGTAAGCTAAGAAAAACGTCTTAACTCACTGTTAGCGTGTCGGTTTCACTTTCTGTCCCAACGCCAGAGCGACTATCGAAATTCTCTGCGTTACCATGGTGATGCGTTCCCATGCGCATCGTACATGTTTTCAGCACAGGGGTCCGTTGATACGAGAGAACGTTTTTGAATCGTTTCCGAGGCGACTTCAACACACCACTGGCAACATCCCCTTTCACCTGAAACGTTTTCCGCTTAGGATTTCAGATCTCTAAACTCTAAAAGCTTTCGGTGTAAAAAGCTAAATTTGATGTGTAAACTGAATGTAGAATGTCATGTTAAAGAGTTCGAACAGTAGAGAGTTCGAACGTGTGTCGGATTAAGAGGAGTTGCAAAATCGGCATATGTAACGGGGGTTCCTCGAGAGGCAAGTATCACTGTTTTTGAACGATAATGATATTTGTTAAGTGTTTTGCACATTCAGGGCAATTTAATGAGTCTTCTGGCATCATTCGCATGGTTTTAAAAAATGTTGTTCCAAAAAAATACTTTCCCCTTATACTTCGGCTTGGCTCGTCATACAAACCGCGCGTATTTTTACAGCCTTATCTGAGGCTTGAAATTCTGCGATGGGTGGAAAGATTACCATTTCCATCCATCGCAGAATTTATGGCACAGGGTACGTTATTGGTGGTAGCTAAGACCCTTTAGCCTATCATACGAGTACATTACTAAACAATATTTTCGCCCACCTTCACTCTGGTTCTTTGGTGAGACATTTTGTGTGGCGAAGTCGGAGATTTCTGTATCAATCGCTTCTTGCCTTTGACTTGAACTACAACTGTTAAAAAAACATTTTTTATGAAAGGCAGAAATAGAAGCAACTGATGTAACAAAAAAGTTCTTATAGTTGTAAATAAAAAAAACACCAAATCCTTACACTTTTTTGGCCGGTATCTCTCAGTAACATCAGCCAATGTCGAATCACTGCTCAATCGAAAACAGCCATCCATCGGATTTTTTGCCAACAAATCGTCAGTCAGATCGCTTTCATCGACCAACTGACCACGTGCTTGCCTAGCCAGGACAAAGGGCACCTTGCCAGTGACAGCGTCGGCCGCCACCAGACAATCCGTGTCCCAAGCAGATGAGGCAGCCGACAACATTGATATTGTTCTCGAGTGCAGGATTTTGTCAGTGGAGTCGCTTTCTGTACTTGACATGCTGGTCTGTGGTTTGTGTATCGGTGTAAAATGTTTAAAAGAGATTGAACGCGATTTTGGGGACTTTGCAATGCAGTGTGACTTCTGCATTATAGACTTGTGTGTGTAGGTTTTGCGCGGCCACAGAGGCTTGGCTGTTTGGTTCCGTGACTTTACTATGACTTGGATGGCCCTACCGTAAGGCCGTGGAGAGATAAGATGCAAACTCTTGTCAGTTCGTAGCGAGCTGGGATAGCTTGTGTCGTTAACTTGGAGAAGTTGATCTGAACTTTGGGTCCCTCGTCCCTTTGCTAAAAATTGTAATTGAATAAAGTTAAAAAATAAAGACAAGTCAACAGTTAATAACTTGAATTATTAACTTCAAAAGAGGGGTGAATTACTCCTAACAGGCAGCCTACACAAACTTTGCAAAGTTTATAGTTGTGACATAACTTTTTAAACATGTAAAACCTATAGTGAAGCTCGTCCGTCAGCATCAGCTTACAGCTATTCGAAACAAACTTTGCAAACCTAATTAACCTTTGAAAACTATTAAATCATAAACTACAATGTATTGTTACAAGGTCTTATTCCCTGGTGTTTGCAAAACGAGTTATTTCTACCTTTCGCATCCAACAAGTTTTCAAGGTTGACGTGCATCTGCTTGTTTCTGACTGTTCCTGTCTTCACCAAACGATATTGCTCCAGGCTTTCATCCTGCTTTACTGTAAATGTATCTGTATGGTAAGTTTCCCATCCAACGTTGCCGGTATTCTTAAGTTGCTGGTGAATAACTTCTTTGTAGTCACCAGGTTGGAAACTGGAAGTCGCAGACCCCAAAATGTGTGACTTGGTTTTAGATGATTGATCCGGACCAGTGTGTGCAAATTCATCCGGGTCGTTTAGGTCAGGTATAATTCCGGTTAACGCGTCGGCTTCCAAAAGCCCATCTGTGTCACAGGGTGATGAACAGATTAAATTTTCTGGTTCCAACCCCTTGTTTTTGCTTGTAGATTCTTTTTGTTGGCTGTCTCGAAACCTATGACGTGTAAAATATATTTTATATTTAAAGCAACGCAACTCTACTACTTTACAATAAGAAAGTGTTTGTCGAGGGCAAGGATGGCAGTACGGTACGCTACGTATTGAGCTGTGCGTACCGCGTACCTTGTTCCAAGGCGGTACCATACCTTTTGGTGATTTTTGCAGCGTACCGTACCAACTTACCGTACCGCACCGTCAGGCAATGTCAAGGATAGGAAACGGTACGGTACGGTACGTATTGCGTTGTGCGTACCACGACCTCGTTGCGAAGGACGTACCGTGTCTTTAGATTATGTTTGCTGCGTACCGTACCAACGTACCGTACCTTTAGATTATGTTTGCTGCGTACCGTACCAACGTACCGTACCTTTAGAATACGTTTGCCGCATACCGTACCGTATTGCTATCCTTTATTATCAAGGGTTTTACTCACCGGTGAAATGCAGAATTGGTGCTTTGGCTTATTTGGTGTTGTGAACTCGATTTTGGCTCTTCCATCACAAGGCTGCTAGGCGACATCTAAAAATACATTTACACCAAGTAGGCAATTAGCCACTCGTTAACATGCTAACTTGTGCTGGCTGCTGTGAGCTTTAATCAGTTCTGAAACACATGAGCAGAATATTTTTCTATCAACCGGACAGTTACAAACCAGTTTCGTCTTTCATTAAATTTGTCTTACCAATATGGCTAGGCAAGCACTAGTGCCAAATGTAGAAAACTATAAATTCACCTCAACAGAAACGGTTTATTCTATTTCCTAAACATTTACTAATAATCAGATAAAACGTAGTTTCATCTGCTGTAACCCTATCCTAGCTGCGTCTATGTCCTTTCGACGATAGACTGTTAAAGAGTCTGTTTATTCTCACCCTTGCTGTTTTCCCTAAACCTCCAACGTTATCACTACGCTACAAATGTTGAATGACTTAGATGGTGAAAATGATTTAATGCTGAACAATATAAATAGGTGAAGAAACGAAACACACAAACGCTTATTATTTTGCACAGTGAAAGCGTATTCGTCAAAGCAGTGAAAAAACGTGGGGGAAATCTGACACTTGAAATTCGTGGCAAGGTGACATTTCGCAAAACAGTGGATTAAGGTAAATGTGATTTAGTTGGGTGTGATTCATGCATGCATTTATCTTACGTTGGGGGTTTAAAAAATAAAAAACAAATTAGTTTTTTGAACATTGCCCAGTGGCAAAAGCAGTAAAAAAATCTATAACGTTTGCAAACAAACTTTTGTGCTTCTTTGTACAATGAAAGTTTTTATTTAACCAATATTGTGTGAGTTGGACATTTTCTTACAACTGCTGCATTCAACGTGAAACTAGGTCAAACGTTTGGCAATTTATCAATCTACAATGCCCACAACCGTAAGAATACTATTAAATGCCACCAAAGAAACGAAAAAAAATGTGCAAGGCAACGATACGTATCGGTGATGTCAATAATGCAGTAGATTATTGTCGTTAATAAGTGGCTTCACACACTTTGGTGATGTCAATGTCACGTGAAGTTAGTGGTAACAGTGCTGGAACACGCGGTGGACGGTTCGCCCCGTTAGGCAAACCGGTAATATACCTTTTCGCTCTCGTCTGTGGAACCAATGGACGCCCCCTCGGTTCCAACTTGCTTTGGCTTCGGGCGGTCGCGGTCGGCAATCCACGAGGCCGCATACTGGTCCAGATCCTTTTCCCAAAACCTGCGACGGCGCTGTCTGGCAGAACGGCTCTGGCGCGCCGGTTTGGGGGGCGGCGTCTGCCCCCTGCTGTTAGTCGAGAATGATGACGTGGATGGGGTCCGGTCATGTGACGGGTGTTCAGAAGAGTGTGACGTATGTTTGTCATCATTTCCGGTTGTTTGTGTATCGACTTTCCGTGCTAAAATTGTTTAAGAATTTATAACACTAGGTGTGCAATTCCCCATCATACAGCATGTCGTAATAATCACAACAAATGTGCATTTAATATTCTGCTTTACACTGGATCCTTAGTTGTCTTAATTTTCTTGACATAAGTTTTTTCTACAGGCAGAAACGCATGGAACGCAGAAACACGCACGTAACTATAACTCGACACAGTTAAGTAGCTATCATTTCTAGATCCGCAAGGCATCAAATAGATTTGCTCTTAAACAAATGTTTGTTTATGTGCGAATGTTAAATGCTGTACTAAGTAAATTTTTGCATTTTGGGACATGAGGTCTAACTGGGGTAATTTGCCTAAATTTATCAACTTGGAGTGTTGATCCATCATTTGTAAAAGACAGTCTTTCCTCAGGCAAAATACTGAAACATAACAATCAGCTTATAGGAAGGGGTCCAAAATAATATGCTGCTATGTTTAAAAACATATTTAACTCATATGGTTTCGCTTAGGCAGCCGGGCCTTTAATGACTTCTTAGAATTTTTAGATGGCCTTACTGGGATTGTTTTGTTCATTAATTACCCAATTTAATGTTTGACATGCGAATTTACAACGTACGCCGCCATTGGCTACATCAAGCTTGTTCGAAATTCATATCAACAATACGAAAAAGGACTTTTTGTAAGAAATCTACAATGTTCAGCCACATACCCGTGAGGACATGTTCGCTTTCAGCTAGAATGTCGCTGTCAGAGTAGTTGGAATCGAGGAAATACTCTTCCGATGCTGATGACAGAGATATCGAAGAAGAGCTGGTGTCGGTTTTTGGAATCGCACTGCCCCTGTAATCAGCTTTGGGCTGCTCGCGAATTTCAGGAACTACGGACATAAGGTTGATTCCTCATGAGGTTATTTTAGTATTTTAAGCAACTAATTTAGAGAACACTTAAGTACAGCCGTATTCGACCTATGTAATAAGGCCATTTTTACTGTACACTGATATGGGTTTTAGCAACAATATGAGTAGGGCAAAAGTAACGTTTCAGGTATTGGGTCGTGTCATGGAACAATGCCACTAAAAAACTGATGCAGTTGCATGCTATCACCCAAACCCTATCAGTGTTTTAAGAACTGAGTCATGGACTCGACTCGAGTTAGTTTAAGTCAAAGTTACATTTCAAGTGCTATTGACTTGATTCAAATCATACAAACTTTAACGTTTTTTGAAAAAAATGATCTTGGTGTAATCGACATATTTGGCCCCAACCGGCACTTTTTCGTCGGTTTCGTAGAATACACAAACTTGTTTGAACTGAAATGTGGAAGAGTGTCGGGCTTTAATTAAAAATTTTTTCGTAATGACCTGGACTTGATTTGGGACTTAGGACTGCAAAGACTTAACCTGACTCCGGTCGCCAAGCAGAATGACTCGGATTTAACCCAAGACCCATCAGTGAATAACTCGACCTTTTAGATAACTCTGAACCTTATTAACTATTTCTGATCATATGACTTGTTAATATTTGCAAAACTTTTCAATATGCAGGCCTTTACACACCTTCCAACATATCCAGTGTTCTGGAATCAGGCGGAGACGGAAGGTCAGTAGTAGACTCCTCCGGAACATTAACGGAAGCGGTTTCGTTCGGTGATGATGCCTTGAGGTTTTCATCGAGTAAGACCGATAAGTCATAAGGTTCCACCTTCCTTACTGGCACTTCAGGTATAGGAGAATCTGCTTTGGGTCTGTGAATGTTGTTCTTCACTCCCTCCAGTAGACTGTGAAGATTGTCAACCTCAGATCTGGACAAGAATATTGGTTATCGCCGAGTCAATGAAGAACGTGATTATGCCCAAGTTGCATATGGAAACCATCTTCGCCAGGTCTGTCCAAACTTTTAAGCTTTACAGGCCACTTTTATTTGAAGGGAGTTATAGCGAACCCAAACTTTGCGAAAACTCGAGGTAATAATGATTTACCCGTTGCACGCAATGTTGCCAACTGGTATAACAAAAAGTGGTATATTTTCGAAGCGCTTGGTATATATGTTTTTGATCAGTACACCAATTACAGAAACAACTGGTAAAATTTTGGTACATTTTGGTGCGAAATATACCTAAGCCTAGCAATAAAAGAAAATTCTAAATTTCTGCTTGTTAACTCATTATATCGCGGGCCACTTAAAACAGCCTTGAGGGCCGAGATTTGAGCAGACCGGATCTAAACCATATAAGGTGATATCCCGTTATACCAGCCCCTTGTTTACCCAACTGAAGGAATCTGTATCATACATAGTCTGAACAACTTTCTACATGTAAATCGAAACTTAACATGGTTGATTGATAAATAAAGACGACCGGAATAGGACGTCGAATATGAGCTATGTTTGTTCAAATAATTCTTACTTCTTGTTAGATAATTGCGAAACACCCATCGCACTTGAGTAAGTATAAACAGAATTTTGACTAGATAGTTTTTGGTCAATGTAAAACCTTAAACTTTTCACTGAATCCAGTATATCGGTTTGCTTCTTCTTCATCATCTTCCTCAAGGGAAGCGCTCTTTTTTGCTCCCCGGCTCCCGATTGGTTCTCCCCATCCCTCTCCTCCGCTTCTACGATGATGGAGGCAAACTTCTGAGTGCGGTCAGTTTGTTCCTCCAGACGCTCGAGGACGTTCCTTCCAAGGAGGTTGACAAGATCGTTTACTTCATCCGATGTTCTGTTTGTTTAAAATATAAAAATGAAAACTCAGACGTCAGTTCATCTGTCAGCACTTCTTAATCACAAAACAAACATGGAGTTGCTATTTTTTCGAACAAAAAAGGAATTTTATTCAGAATTAGTTCTATTGGTAAAAGATACGGCGACTTGATTTTGTCAAATAGAATCATAAGTCCTGAAATAAATAATTTTCGAATTCGGGTGTTTACAGGTGAATACAATGTTGAATTGCTAAAACGTAATACTAAGACCATTCGATGTTCGATTTCCAGGTTTTAAATCAATATACGTTATAGGTGACAGTCTATACACTAAATGACAACAGTTTAATTATTTTTATTTTGACCATCGTAAAATCAGTGCAGAAGCATATTTTTCAAAAAAAAAAGGTTTGAGTAGCTGGCCCAAAGACTTCGGCTTATTCAGGAATGCTTATGCAGAATTCTTCAACCAGCCTCCCACGATTAGATGTAAAAGCTTTAGCGAGAGTTTGGCTAGACTGGATCGTATTCACAAGTCTGTGTGAGTTTTCAGTTTATGCTGAAAGTTATGAGACATGTGTTAAATTGAAAGCACTTACCGAATCGACGAAGATTTGTCTCTGATACTTTCAACCATTTTTCTCAAGTCGTTATTCCACGCTTCACACTGGAAACAATATTTAAACGTTACAAAAATGTGACAAACACTAAGCAACAATCCTCAACACATACAAGTACCTCTTCAGTAAGGGAATAAAATTTCATCATAGTTTTAGCAGATCCAACAGCTTTTCTTGCTCTTCCAGAAGTTTCTGTGATGCCCCGTTCTATTTCTTCCATTTCCGTATTAGTTTTCGCAAATCGTGGATTGTTCTTTTTGAGACGTTCTTTCGAAGAATAAACGAACTCATCCCAATCCTGTTTTGAATTCTGTAAACCATATTTCATAAAATGAATGTTAAGAGTTATAAATGCCCTGCAGGAAAAAAAATCGTAAAAATATCCAATGCTAGTTAAGAGAACCAAAATATGCGTGTGGTCCAAAACCAAAACCAGGCATGTCTAACTCAGAGTGGTTCTGGGGCCAGATCCACCATCTGATTTCGTGTAGACCAGTCTAGCAAATTAATGGTAAAATTGCCTCTGGGGAGCTGTTTCCACATATGTTGCCCTCTAGCGGCTGGATGGAGCATTTGTTTTAACTCAGGAAGGTTTTGGCCGACTCAGGAAATGTATGCCGGCCGTATGAAATCATCAAGTGGGCTTAATCCGTCCCGCGGGCCATACGTTTGACTAACCTTATCTTAACTAAACATAGATTGGTTCAGGTTTATTTGATTTTTCTATTTTCATGGAAACATCTGTTTTTTAACAAATACCCTGGCTCCAACAGAAAAAATCCCAAACTTCCACTTTTTAAATTTCGAATTACGTTTGTTCGCAATAGCATTGAATTTTTGTTTCCTAAGTTTCTGCTTCTTTGTTTAGGTAGGTTCTTCTTATTCTTTGTTTTAGGTTCTTAAAAGATTTGCATTTATTATATGCGGACAATACAACACTCACGTTAATATCCTGGAGAAGTTGTTCGGCTTCTTCCTGCAACATCACTGCTCTGCTTTTAACTTTGCATGAAGAGAGCTGGTTGTCAAGTTCCTCTAGACGACGCTCGAAGCTTTGAATCGCTTTCCGATGCTGTTAAAAATAAAAATTTAAGTGTAATTTTTTACATTTAAGTTGACCAATCATTTTTCCTTTCTCGCTGAGATTTGTGCTAATAAAAACTGGCTCAAAACTTTATTTATCTTATAATCACTTCATTCCCTTGTTTGTATTTGTTATCTTTACGTAGTAAACAGATTCCTATACAGTGTTTGTGACTTGACCATAGTTTAGTTTTTGTATAAAACACGAAAAATTGAGTTTTCTAGAAACATGTACAACTGTACAATAACCTTTTGGATTCCAAAAACTTGCTTCTCCATCATGTAAACCTGTACATGATTACCACAACTTCGCTTTGGTTGGCTTCACGAACCTCGTTTATTACCGCGTTTGCTCGAGACATATTGAAAGGTCTTCTTACCGTTTTATAGCCTTGAGTAAACCAGGCGCTGATCTGTTGTGCTTCTAACTTGTTCTGGTAATTTTGCCAGAGCTGCTTCCAGTGCGAATAAAACACGGAAACCTCCATCGTGATTTCATCCAACGTCCTCTGCCCTTGACTCAACTGCGGCTGTCAGACAGATTAGTTAGAGCAAACTGTAATTTAACACAACGTCTTGAAACATTTTGTTTTAAATCATATTCGAATCGGTTGCCTCGAAACAACTAAGACATCTTTTTCAGGGTAGGAAGTTTGTAACATAAGGAGCCTTTTAATCGATATTCAAAGCTGAAATCCGTCGTCCGAAAATTTTGGTCGTAAACAGGTGTTCATTTCAGTACAAAAGGAAGAGAAACTAAGATATTATAATCGACAAGTGTTTATTGTTGTATTATTAGTAGCAGCACCACTTCAAAATTATTAGTAGTAGCTTTGGAATGATACTTTAGTTTATTTAAAAAACAAAAACTTAACACCCTTGCAAATACAAAATTATCCCCTGGTGGGAATTCCCTCCCGTTTTAGAACCCCTGCATTAAGTTATACTTGCGTAGTCATTTTGGGTTGCCTTGTGGGTAAAAACCAATAAAGCACTGCGCATGCGTACTACGTCACGGGCCGTAAAAACAGATAAACCAACCGATTTTCAACATTTTACACACAGTGTTCAAATCACTATGATGAATAATAAATCTACAAACTTACTTGGCCCAGTTCGTATCGATTTATAATTTGATGCACTTCGTAATTGCTTGACGTCACCGCGCTCATCAGCTCATCGACTTGAGTCTTAAGTCGACCATGACTGCGCAATAGGACCATGACGAAGCTCTCTTTTTTGGGACTGCTCGGCATATCTGCCACGTCACGCAAAGAGTCTTTGCTCATCAATTCTTTTTCCGATTCTTGAATCGCTTTGCGGAGCTAAGAAACATAAAAATATTACCAATTTTTTGTCCTTTTTAACAATGTGACAGATTTTTCTCAGAGATCAAAGGTGGCTACCGGCAATTCCCTACTTCACATTTAGTTTACCTGGTAATCTATTACTTACTCAGTTCAAACTAAAGCAGGTGTACGTTTATTTCCTGTAAATGAAAAGTAGAAAGTATGATTTAAACCAGGAGTTCCCAAACTTTATATTCATTGGAACTGTTTGGCGTTTTTGTAGGTTCGCGCTACCCTCAAAATTTTGTCATATTTTTAGCTGCTATGCTAAGCCATACCCAAAAGCACTACGGCACAATACCAATATTCAAACTTTGTTCAATCTCAAGAAGCAGTGAGAATGTGGAAAATGTGGAAAATGTACCCAATCCAAAGGTTAACAAACTTCCAAAAAAGGGTTAAATGTGGATGTATCCCTTCACAACTAACGTATCCCATGAAACGGCGAAAAGTACCTTCGGGAATACCCTAGTTTGGTGATTGTTAAGTTTTTGCAGAGAGTTATGAATAACCCTATGCTCACACTAATCCTCATAAACAATACGAATAGCCCAAATTCGCAAACGGGTTCGATTCTATGCGATAAAAACTTTTGAGAACGTCAGGATATTTTCTGGTGTAAGTTACTTTACCTGTATAATAAGTTCGTGACAACTCCTTGCTGCAGTAAGGGCTGTCTTATAATGTTTCATTCTAGTGTTAAGCATCTGATATCTTGTCAGGAGAGCCGTAATCCTTCTTCTGACCGGGTTGTCCTCTTCCTTGTCTCCTCCACCGATTCCGCCTAATTCGGATGATTTCTCCATGCCAGTGAATTGTGAAATTCGCAACCCGATCATCTCGCAATGCTGTAAGATATGACAAATACAATTTAGTTTAAAAGGCATTACCACTGATCATGAATTTCGTACAAAAACTGATTGATGGAAAAACTAATTCAAATCCAATGACCGATGGTTTTATATGGTCTCAATAGGAAGATATAAGCCAGTACTTGGGTGTACAACATTTTCAACAGCGTGTCATCATCAGAAATGAAACGTAGAAAATGTTTTGCACACAAGTACTGTCTTGTATTTTCTTTTTGGGATTTTAAAACCGTAAATTTTGTACCAAATTACCAAATGTTTGAAAAAATGCACAGACATAAACGAATTGACGTTGGCCACGTATGCCTTCATCCCAAACGAAATTAAACAACGATTTTACGATACCGCAACAGTTTTTTCTATTTCTCCATGAATGGATTGCAGCAAGGTTTTTCTGTCCTCGAGAGAATCCGCCAACTGTTGATTGGACTCCACATCTTCACCGAGCTGTACTTCCTCGTTTATAAAAACCGACTGTTCGAGATTCTCCAGTGAAGCCATTAGCTGAAAAATATCCCAGATGTTGGTGCGGCAATGCGCAAACTGTTTAGATGCCATTTAACACTGTCCAGCGTGGTAGCCACTTCATGATTTCTGACTAAGGTCAATACTAGGAGGAAACTGGGGATAATTTAGGAGTGGATTCACTCTTACCATACACGTAGAGACATAAACGTTAACTATAGGACTTACTTTATTAAAGGTTTTTCGTTTTGGGTCCTGTGAGTTAACTGCTGTCAAAATATGCATTGCACAACTTTAGATACCCATCTATCAAGTGTGTAATTTTGTAGAAATAAGCGGCTTTTTTATCAAAGGGTGGAAACAAAGGCGTTAGACAGAAACAGAGTGAAAACAATACAATAATAATTGGGATGCTGTCTGGCAGCTTCTTTATTACAAAGAAACAAACAAAGAAACAAACAAGTATTTTGAATTTCAATAGTTTTACCATACCTTTTACCTGATTGATTAAACAACACGACATTTAGATGGGTCAAACGCACCACAATCAAAGTGATTATTAAAACAAGCTTGGCTGAGAGACTCAAACTTCGAGGTCTGATACCAAAAAAATCATAGATTTTAACTCGAATATCATTTAATTTATAACCCTCGTCTTGACTTTTGATTTTTCTACAAATATGGAAACAGCAACGACAAGAACATACTTTGTTAATGGTCTTTTCTGTCTGCTTCCATTGAGCATCTGTCTCGATGCTCACGCCTGATTTGAATCTCCATGACAACCACACGTCCATCAGCTCATTCTTCTTCTGATGAACTTTGCGTAACGTTTCCGAAACCTTTTCCACGGCTTCCGTTATTTCGAACGAGTCACCTGGAAGGAAACGCTGAAGCTTTTGCGGGCTGAGTAGACGCCAAAAAAACAACGGATTTCGACGAATTTGTGACGTTCATCCATTTAGCGGTAATTTAATTTTTAGATTTTTTCGTGACCAAAAAAGTTGAGTTTCAAATGTATGACATAGTTTTTAGATTTGGATATGTATTTGAATTGTAACCAACCCTTTCACATCAAACAAAATGTCCCCATCGCTTGAATTTGACTTTTCATAGATAAATTGTCCCTAAGTTTGAACAGTTGTTACCTGAGACACATTCTTTTAGCTGGGCGTTGGTGGAATTTCCTTGGTCGTTTAGAGCTGAGCAAGTTTCCTGGACAGATTTCACTGCGCTCTCGCATTCCTTCAGAACTTGCGGGGCCACGTCTGTTATTTTACATTGCTTTTTTGCCCAAACCTTGTCACGAACCAGCTCTATTTCTTCGCATGCCTAAATAGCACAAACAAAATAATTATCGCTGTATGTTAAAAAAGCGATTTTGCAGGTGTTTCCTAATCCTTGGTCGCAATCCAAATGTTTGTCGTCAATACACAAAACCGAAGTTGAAACAGTTGCGTTTCGTAAACTAACAACCAAAAACTAGCAACACGTGCTCCTAAAATTTCAGATAATTTTATAGGTAACTATTGCACCAAAAATTTCCAGTAATAATGCTAGTCAATTTAATTTTTAGCTTCTTGCGTTTGCCAGTTAACCGTTCAACTTTCTTCGCAGTTAATGCGGGAAAATGATTTTTTAAACGATTTTGGGAGGCCGAAGAACAGGTCTAAGGCTCGGTAAACCGTTAACTTACAAGCAAGCCGATTGTTTTGTATGTTGGATTACATTCTTGATGGCGGGTATTTACCTTGTCTGATGCATTTAAGAATTCCACAAAACTGTTGGCGAGGTTGATTCGCTGCTGAACTTTGCGATTTAAACTCGACCATGTCTCCTTGATATCGTTAGCTCGATCACGTACTTCGGCCGGTTTGCTTACTCCGACATCCAACAGTTCGTTCGCTGTTTTCACGAGGGTTTCTAGATCCTCTGATTTGCGCTGTACGAAGATAGTCATTTTTTAACACATAATTTTAAGTTCTTCGGAAAACTGGTTGGCGTTGTCGTTGCGTAAGCTACACACACGTTAAGCAATTGTTTCTATCTTGACTATGAAATGTTTGAAGGGCGGATTTGATTCGGTATTACATAGTAATGCCTAAAGCAGAAATGAAGATTGGTCTTTAAACGCAGCCGACGGAAAAGTAAATTAAATTAAACTATCGTGACAAAAAGATCATTAGCTTCATCCCAATCTATCAAATATAAGTAAATGATGCTTCAATATTAGCTCTGACCTCTAGAAACTGACTGCCAAATGCGAGATATTAGGCCACAACAATTTAGTTGTTGTGGTAATATTAACGCATCGCAGTCGCATTTAAGTACCCTTAACGGTTTTTCATAATCTCAGCAGAAAAAATAAAAGCCAAAAAATGCGTGTATACCATTTTTTAACAT
>QXVZ01024907.1:0-11665 GCA_008931825.1 Phallusia fumigata | reverse complement strand
GATGGAGCCTTTTGCAGCTTAAGAAACCCCCACCTGTAGGACATTGTTGCGTTGAAGTAGTGTGGAGGATAGAGGTCCAACTTGACTTCATATTTGCCGTAAAATCTGGTTTTCCCCGGACTTTCGGTTGCCCAGAACACGTATAGTTGATCAGGTCTCCTGCAAAGGAATAGTAAGAAGTTCGCCCACTTGCAGATTCGGTACTAGCAGCAGGGAATTGTGTTTGAAACGTTTTGTCCTTGGAACACCATATTAGCCGAACCAAACAACGCTTTGCGTTTGAACATTACGGGAAGCTACAAACGATTTATAGAGCAAAGTGTGGTTATATAGTCGAACAGGTAACAGTCGTATAATGTCAGCAGGTACTTCACATAACAAACCTCACAAAACACTGTATTTCCAGGGCCTGTGGAGGTTATTTCGTCACCATATTTCAATAAAATGCGCAAGAATTCGGTTCATTTTCTTACCTTCTTACTTATGTATTATTTGCGTAAAAATATAGGCCATGTCAGTATAGTGTTACCCATTTAACTTATTAGATTTATGGCGCCAGAAAACATACAGCGAAAAGAGCAAAACTCCATTCTGATAAGATAATGACCTAATAAGATGTCTCATTTTTTATGCAGTTTAGTAAGTGGAGAAAACATGACAATGTATTATAATTCATGACACTTGAATTATCTGTGGCATTCACGACCTTGATATTTGCTCACATTCCTGTTAACTGATTAATCAAATATTTGACTCCCATCCTGTCTTGCTTGGGGAAAAATGTCCAGTAAGAGCTGGAAATCTATTCCACCACAAGTTCCTGATAAATTATTTACTGGTTACACTCCTATAAAACGCTTTATGTGTAATCCAGACCTGAGCATTGTACGGCACCAGGGACAAATACGGACCTTTATGGTTGCCTTAGACCGGCCCGTTTAGGCTGATTTGGAATTACAAAATTAACCTATATTTTTATAGTTTGATCAAATTAATTATTTTTTTAAGGTAATTAATTTTTCTTACTTCTTCATATCCATATCATATACGCTGGTCAAAACAATGCTATTTATTGCTTTTGTAAAAAAGTGCAAATAATATTTTGCAGAATTGACTTGAGTTATTTGGCCCGCCCCTCTTCAATATTTTCTGTTTTAATGACAAAATAGGCTAAAGCATGAAGCTGTTGAAGTTGGCCTGTTAGTTGTTATAATACTATAATTTTACTCAGTTAAACAAAATACATAGATTTATAATTATTACATTTTATTCACCTGGAACACTGCTTCACATTAGGTTAAAAAAAATCGTAAATTTAAGATTAAATCGTTTTTTATCTGATACCGCGTTGAAATCAGATGATGTAAACGCAAACTATACACACGATATTTTAAATGAACTCACAAAGTTATATTGTAACTACCTTCGTTTGTCGATTGGCGGGTTTGATGGAGTTTTCGACCAAACATTGATAACGACCGCAGCGGTGTCCTTGTTGTAAACCTAGTAACAGTGTTTAAGGTTTTGACCTATTGCAAGTGAGACTAGATACGCTTAAGGCGAACTTCAAGCCTTATTCGTCCGACTAAGTGGTATGATGGATTCCATGTTTCGTTTAAACTTTGGCACATGCCTATCTCGCACTTGGACTACGATTGATTACGGGAAAAAAATTGATTTGACTTTAGCACAGAGAATTGTACGTGTCACAATTTGGCGTTTTTTGACTTACCAAACTTCTGTTCCTGGTTATTGGGCAGAAGCCACAAAAGTCGCTTTTTATTTCGGTTTGTTTAAACCACCAAACTTCATCCCATAGCAATATGCCCTGTAAGTAGTAGACATATTACTAGTTAGCATAAATTTTTGTAGCAAGCGTCGGAGCAACAGTTAGTAAACGACGTTAGATATTATGGGTGTTTTGTATTAAAACCGGGGCAGTAACTTTAAATATTGTTGAATAGGTTTCGCTTTACTTTTGTTTTTCATGACAGTCTAATTGCGAGTAATTTGACATTGGTGAGCCATTCCGTTAAACTCCACAGCGCAATTAGTNAAGTAGTAGACATATTACTAGTTAGCATAAATTTTTGTAGCAAGCGTCGGAGCAACAGTTAGTAAACGACGTTAGATATTATGGGTGTTTTGTATTAAAACCGGGGCAGTAACTTTAAATATTGTTAAATAGGTTTCGCTTTACTTTTGTTTTTCATGACAGTGTAATTGCGAGTAATTTGACATTGGTGAACCATTCCGTTAAACTCCACAGCGCAATTAGTCTTCGCTTGTTGAATTGTTAAGTTATTTTCGGAATTGATGGGCTTTATTGTTTTTTTCGATTTCTGTTTGAACAAAACAGCATTTATGGAATCTAGTTCTTATGACACATGTCGACCTTAATCTATTTGCCTAATGCATTTACCGCACAATTAAAAAGTTCGCATCACTGTGGATCAGAAAACAGTAACGTTGACCACAACTTTAGAAATATATAAAGAAAGTGGTTTATTAACTATATGTTGCGTAGGACGTAGTACTTGGGCCTAAATATAGATTAACAAAACAGTTCGGCAGGAAGTTATCAAACCGCCGCAACGAGAGAACATTACCAGTAGACTTGGTACTACAAAACGAGCCCACTTCAATTTAGACTAGGAAACTACAAAACGAGCCCACTTCAATTTATTTGTAAAGTTTTGATTCATCAGATTTGACATCAATTTTGTAAAGCATTTTGTTGCCACGTTTTTTACCCGGGTTCGCACGGGACGATCCAGAGGATGAATCCTGATCAGGTTTTTTACTTGCTACGTTTTCTATTAGCATTCGAAACAAACCCAACTAAAGAACGAAAATACTAAATCCCTAATTACACGAATAAAGACGCTGGTCCGAGCATAAACTTTGTGGCCCAACCAACAAATCCACCTCTACTCATCAATGCAAACATACGGCGTGTATTCGTTGGTACCTCATTAGAAGGACTAGTTATCGTGCAAACAAGTGACGGTTTGTGCCTTCTTTCTGGTTGTTTGATTCCCAACCATTTTAGGTTAACGCCTCATTTTCAATGGCCGTTATACGGCACACAGGCAAACCCATAATATTTTGAAAAAATAACCATATTCTCATCATTATAGTGAATATAAAACACCTAGGGCCCCTACTTTCTTTGTCATTTTAAAACATACATGTTATTTCTAATTGGTGGCTACATGTAAATAGGGTTTTGTCATTTTTTTGATGTAAAACAAAAGTCAAGAAACCAACAATACATTTATATCTATTTTAACCAAATCACTTATGACTTCATGAGCAGTCTTCATGTAATGAGTATGTTTTGAAAAAACGTTGGGTCAACTGGGGTTCAAAATTTACAGTGCCTGACTTCAAATGTCCATCTATCATGTGTAAAAATTTGAAAATAAATTAAATGAGGCAAGAGACTTAACTAGGGTGGCCGACTTTGTTCAGCTACAATAAAGGACATGTTTATTTATGCCATATTTGTTTGGGTTCTTCTGAGTCCAGTTAATAGGCGAAGGTATTGCCTTTCCAAACGCACCTACTTACTTCTCTTTGTTTTTTTGGAGTTTTTTTCATATTTAGTAACATTGTTTACGATATTCTGGTTTTCCCAAAATGATTGCCTTTTTTAAATGGAAAATTGAGTTACACATAAAATGGAGCTTTTACACCCTGGTCTGCGGTCTGCCGCGCTGTGCTTTCGGTATTGTGCAGTAAACCCTTTTCCAATCAGATCGTGAGAGCAGGAAAAGGAACTACCAGTCAAAACGATTTGAAAATAAAGGACAAATAGTGTCATTTTAAATCTCAATAAAGGACAAGGACAAATAGAGCTGAATAAAGGATTGTCNACTTCAATTTAGACTAGGAAACTACAAAACGAGCCCACTTCAATTTATTTGTAAAGTATTGATTCATCAGATTTGACATCAATTTTGTAAAGCATTTTGTTGCCACGTTTTTTACGTTTTTTTTTGTTGCCACGAAATAAAGGACGGTTGGCAGCCCGAGACTTAACAAATATATGAAAACAAAATGTGACTTTCATGAAAATTTTTTTCTCTTTCGTGAAAGGAGGCCCATAGTTATAGCGGATTGGACAACGCGTAACGTAAGAGCTGCAGGGAAATGAAAAAGTTAATTCGTGACGACCTTGTACGTTTTGGTCGGTTGGTTCCGCGTTGTTCCACCAAAAATTCTTTGTGCGAACTCTGATGTGGTTAACACGCTGTTTCTGGTGTTAAAACGGTGTGTCGCATCAGACTGGATTATACTGTTGCTCTGTTCAGCTTTGCTAAACCGGAAAAGCTTGATTCTTAGACGTTCTGTCCCCATAAAAGAGAACCAAAACATTTAGTTGATATAATTCTGCTCAAAACAAAAACAAAATACGTTCCTTAAATAAGAATCGTTAAGACCAAGTAAAATAAAAAATCTTTTCTATTTCGAATACAATTGTGAAGAATTTTATTATGTATTATGCGCATATTGACGTACTGTGATGCAAAGAACTTTTATTGTGGCAAATTGCACAAAAAGGCAACAGTTCCAGTTACAAAGCTTACCTGTGATGTAGGCGTATGTTAGCACAGACACGACGCTCCAAAGCAAACACAACAAAAGAACTCGGAAGATTTTTGTGCAAAACATAATCCAGCAAACTGATTCAATGTAGATCCAGCATGTCCAATATACCCGAGTTTCTGCAATATGAATCGCTGCTGTAGACTTTTTCCGGAAGTTAGTCCAAGAAGTGTGTTTCAACTGATTAACAACAGTTATTTGGGATTATGGTAATGTTCACACACACGTCAACACACACAGTGATACTTTAGCAGAACTTTCACGCATCGACATTCTGCAATTGTCCTAAAAATCTCCTAAGCCCGTTGACAAGGCTGCTTCTTCCAAGACTTTTTACATTGACTTTTTCTTTTTTCACTGAACAGTAGTATTCACTGTTATCATTATTAATTGTAATTAACCAGCATTTCTAATAGACCTAATTGTACATTTTTCGTCTAGTTTGTATTCATTACTTCGCATAATTTATTCCCTATCGCTCTTAAACATAGCCTAGTTGTTAGCCGTTATGCTTGGTGGCTTGCTAGTCCGAAAACGCCTTGCGCTTTTGTGAACGTAGCAGTAATACATATAGCTCCACCTAGCGGTTGCGCAAGGCTAAAACTATTTTGTTTGGGAACGTGCACATGTTGCTATATTTGTGAACTGGGCGAAAAACGCGTGTCTATACACTTTTTGCGTATATCATGTGCTGACCATCACGTGCGGATCCGGTCAAGGTACACAGCAGGCAAGCACCGAACATCAACTATAAGGTTTTTAAACTGCATCATGATTGTATTAGAATGTTTAAATGTCTCGTGACGTAAGTAGAACGTCTTCCGGTCAAAACGGTTTTCATGCTTACGTCGTATTACAACTAAACCGTTCTTGTACACATTTGTTTTATATTTAAAGGAGTCAAAATTAGAGGAATGTATAGTCCGTCTTTGGGACACGCTAACATTTTCTACATTATTTTTATTTCTCGTATGTTAACATTTTAGTCGAAGTAATTGTTCTATGTCAACAAAACTGAAGCCTATCATGCCCAATACGGTTAAATAACATATCTTTTTGGAAAGTTGTGCTGTTACCTGGCTGGGGTTGCCAACTCTGTTAAGCTACAATAAATGACATAAAACCTTGAATGATATTTTAACACGTCTCGAAACACACTTTCAATTAATATTTCGATCTGATGATGACATAAAATATTGGCATCTCTGTTATAAGTTTTCTCACATTAATTTCTTTCATAACAAACTACAGCTCGATTTTGTGAAGGGCCTCATTACTACCATCGAATCGCAGTTTAGAAATTCAACCACAAGTCAAAACGATGTGAAAATAAAGGACAAATAGTGTTATTTCAAACCTCAATTAAGGACAAGGACAAATAGAGCTGAATAATGGATTGTCCCTTAAAATAAAGGACGGTTGGCAATATACCTGGCAGACACACAAATCGAACAAGTAGACACGGATGAGTACCGCGCGCCATCTACCACCCCAATATGTCCACAAAATGACCAGTTAAGAGTTACATTATTGCAACACACGTTGCAACCCAAAATAGGTCGCATGTTTCTTCTACAATATTCTAGAAAAAGGCTAGCATCGGTATATAAACCGCTCCATTTCCGACCACTCGTTATTCGTGCTAAAAACTTAGAGTCTAGTTTGTAAAAAAATACTCAGCGCGTTGTCGACGTGTAAGTTACTCAGGAAGCCTAGTGTATTCTACATACTCGCATTTATTCTAAGTCGTTTGCTTACCCCGGAAGGTGATCAACAAACACAAAGCAGTGTCTCCTCAGAAAAAAACCTTCAACAAGCATCCAGCCTCAGCAAGCAATATTTAGTTTGGAAACAAGAGGTAACTTAATTCAATCAGATGTAAAAACACTGTGCCAAACTATACTTAAACGCCCGGCACTTTAGAATAATACTCAGGACTTGCAAATTTTCATTCGCTTTTTAGACAAGTGGATGGAATCAAACAAAGTATGCGACGATGAAGCGCTGTTCACACTTTTAATAAACAGTTTAACAAGCGAGCAAACAGCAGGCCGATACCGGGCCTCGCTTTTAGAGGTAGTTAATTCAGCAACACCATACAAAACAATTAAAACAAGCATGGTTAAAGAAACGCAAGGCACAGGGCTTGGCTGGTTGACATCAATTTGAAGCAGAACGGCCATCGCTATTGCTTATATACTCGCCTAAAAGTCGCATGTACACTCAATCCGGACAACGATAAAACCATGCGAGAGATCATAACTTCGAGATTTGTTTCCTGCTCAAACCAGATGTGCAAACAGTTATAAGAGGACAGGATTTTAAAACTCTCACAGAGCTCGGGCGTTTGCAGACAGATTTTACCAACGTAATTGAAAAAAACGCAATCGATCAACGAAACAGGAGTTAAATCAACGGAACTTACCTCCATAGTAGGATTGATGGACAAAAATAACACCCTAAATCCTTCGAAACCAATATTTCAAGGCGTTTATCAATCTTTAAAGACTGCAGTATCCACGCAAAGATTCATACGCTGTTTTTCAACGAGGTGAAGACAAGCCAAGACATGAACCACAGAAGTTCGTACCACTCTGTTATTATCATTCCCAGTTTGGAGACAATGCTCACAAGTGTAAAAATCCTTGTGGAATGAAATCGATAAACGACCAGTGTTTGATGCAAAGGCTTTTCAAACATTGCTTACTTATATTTTGCTTCTCTGCTGTGCAAAAATATCGACTGAACATATTTAAACACTGCTTAAATTTATTATGCACAGCACATATCCCTATACCCTATCTGACGATTGCCAACTCTGAAACACGGCAATGCGCCGAAGGCAGAGACTGTCTGTTATTAGCCAAAGACTATTTTTCGACTTTGCCACAGTATGGTACATTACTATACAGTGTTTTCATTTTATACATATATACAGCGACCACCACTCGACATAAATTACAATGCTTTCAAAATGTTCTGATACAATTTGGTTTCTCTAACGGTCTAACGTGACTGTCAACATGCGAAAGAGAGCCCAAGCTTCTCAAACAACCAACATGGTCTTTAGAATTGTTAAAAACCACACACACTCTGGTTTCGGTGGTTTCCCCATCCCTTTCCACGCGCAAATGCGGTACCGCTTGGGACTCAATATTTTTTACACAAACGAACTTTTACATTACTGCTCAACTTATTCTGCTACAAAACTACGCATAAGTGCACATCAGCAAAGACGGCACTAATCGTCATGAAGAAAGAATGATTATCAACTTCACGTTTAACTCATACTCGCTCTTCAGTTTTGCAATACCGTAGACGCCCGCAACAACGAATCGCCCGGATGACAAAAAAACGGAAACACCACCCCTCTGGGCCCAGATGTCCAATTGAATTATCGACATAACCATTAGCCCTTTTACACAAACAACTCGACAACTCAGTTGTCTCGATCGCCACCATTGCTCTCAGCCGAGAGTCCCTTAGAGATTTGTTTCAAAAACGCTGTAGCGACATCAGAACATGTTCCCCCAAACACAACTTGTCCTTTTAAATACGATGTAAACAGCACGTTCGATCTGTGATAACGCAGACAGATATTTCGACATTTACTCTTAGCATATATTCCTTAAATTGCCTAATTGCATACATTATATCGTCGATCTTACCAACAAGACACAGTAGGTAACATCAGTCCAGGCGTCCCTGAGTGGTTCCGACAACGCTAAAACTGAATAATTTTGTCGGTGTCCATACACGTATAGCCTACAACTGTTTTGTCGGACCTTCGTCAAATGGAACTGCAAAACAACATCTGTCTATCCAGTGCTTTGCTCGCTGTGTGGCATCCAAAGGAAGAACGAGGACTTTTGTGAAGCTATATTTCAACCAACGAACAGCAGAACGTAAAAGCACCGTATCCAGCAATAACAAGAATAAACGAAGAGCAACTAAAATCATGATTCACATTAGTGAAAACGAAAGAATAGTGTAAACATGTTGATGTAAGAAAACAACGAACAAAATTTATTTCATTTGACAGCGTGTAAAGAACTTGTTGCAAAAGCATTGGCAGCGCTGTGACCGGCACAGTAGATTTCAACAACGGTAGACACATTAGGCAGTGGCAAGCTTCGGAGCGTTAATTCCTCTTTGCCGTTGACAATTGCCCGCTTTTAACAACCCAGGAACGTGTAAAACAAAAAGTAGACCTACTGGCTGTAACAAAGGATGCGAGGATAACGAAAGAAATGCTCAAGTGATCAAACATAAAATGGGTTTTACCACCCAAAACGGCATGCTGCCATGTAGGTAAAACAAGTCAACATGCACCAGAAAACAAAGCCTGTGCCGAGACTTTAGGGCATGGAATATGTTACTGGAAGAAGATGGGGCTTGTTTAATTGCGAACGGGCTTGCAGTTGATCAGGTGCATCGACAGTGGGCTTTCAACCAAGACAAGGCACAGTTTATGGCAAAACAACCAGGTTTAACATAACACTATATGAGTGTGCTTCACAATGGAACAAAACAACATTTCAGCGGCATTTTTCAAGTGTTGCTACATGGAATGCCGGTTGTGCTAAACGGTAATACCAAGCATTGATGACAATACAGTACAGAATGTGGGAAACATAGTGGTTTGGGTATAAAGCACAATACACAGTAACTAATGAAGCACCAAAAATACTTGGGATTGTATGCATATTCCTGCAAAAAATATGGAAAGGCATAAAATTGCAGCCCAACAGTAAAATGCATAAAACATTGTTGGCTTTAAAATCACTGAAACCCAGCCTTAAATGGACTGTGGGTTGTAAAACAGGCATGGACATCAAAAACTTTGATCGCTTATTTGCACAGTCACCACAAAACAAGGTCAGGTTAAACCGAGGACATTTTACATCATAAGAGGAAGTAGCAAACAGTGCACGCTCAGTACTAGGACATGGAAATTAAACACATTCACCCAAAAAAATGTGAATCATGTCACAGTTGGCATCTGATAATAAAGGGCCGTTGACATTCTGATATAAAATGAAATCGAACAAAATAAATGTAAGAACCAACTCAGTAATGTGAGGAAATAAAAAGTAACGAAGATATAAGAATATACTAAACAGATTTCAGGAGCCAACGTTCAGGGAACTGAAACCCCGACACGGAACAGGAAGAACAAACATTAAAATGCTTTTCTGCGAAAACGTGAACAAAACATGGAATGTACATCTTGGCATAGTTTTTACATGAAGCAGTTCAGGGCCAACTAGAAATGTGGATTGCAATGTCCAATACCAGCACACTCAATAATATAGCTCTCTGTAGATGGTGGTGAAGCTTGCAGGATATTGAACTGGGCCTAATAATAAACACAAGGCATAACTGAGTAAAAAAAATTTGTTATGCGCCATATATGTTAATATGTACCTGTGTCATCATTTGGGCAATATGCATTGCAGTTTGTGTGTGTAATGTAATAGGACCTGTCTTGATCTTGGAGTGGCCAGCAGCCAATGACATGTAAACAATCAACTGTGTGGAGAAACAAATTTAGAACAGCAAGAGCTTACACATTTTAGTTCCTTAAACATACTTGGTCTTGCATGAATTCATCCACACAACATCCATATGACAGATTCCTCAATAGCATTTCGGCTGCATCTGAGCCAACTTGCTCAGCTTGGATTCCTTTGCGACCAAGAGCCGAACCAGACAATCGACAGCCTAATGTGGGTGATGGACATAAACCACTAGTTTTTAATTGGCCGCTCACCTGATGCCTTTACTTACCTGTTGTGGTTTCAGCCACCACGATAATTCCTGTGCCATTTCCAATCACAGCATTTTTGGGCTCCTGCACAGCTTGTATGTTTATTGGCACCTCTCGATATGACCGCCACAAAACTGATGTGGCAGATTTGGCCATTTGTTGGGCAATCTGATAAAAAGTGTTTTAACAAATGTGTCCATTACTATGTCTTTAAAACACATACCTTAAAGGGGATTACACCAGCAACAAATGCTCTTCCAGTTATACGACGGATGGTTCCGAAATTTGTCAAATTTATAGGCTGCAACTGCCTTACAGGTGATGCTTGTACTGTAACCTCACCTCCACCTCTTGGAAAATAGCCCCTAAATTGCAGTCAATTGCTTGATAATTGTAAAGTCAGTCATACTTGTATTTGACTGTTAGGGATGAAGTTATACCTGGTTGCAATTTGACAATCCATGCGTACCCCAAACTGTTCAAGGATGGGCTTTAGCACCTGAATGGTGTAATCAATTTGGGGTGCCATTTCAGCATTGGTGCCTCCTCGCAGTGTCAGATGAGATGCTCCTGGTGTAAACATGAGGCATGGCAGTGCAACTTGAAGCAATAGACTCACAGCACTAAAAATGGAAATTTTTCAAAGTAAATATACAAAACTAAAGTGATGGTGCACAAAGCATGAATGCAAAGTATTAGAGAATTTCCCTTACCCTGCAGTGCCAGTGTCTGCCAAAAATGTTCCACTCTGCAGCATTCCAGGTATAAATGCAATATATTGAGATCCAACCTGATCGCCAGTGAGTTGTCCCGAACATAAATCTCGTACCAACTGCATCCCTGTCATATGCTGGGGCCTAACAATTTTTTACAATGAAAAGTTGTTTTTATAAACTACTGAACACTTTTGAAAGCCCAAAGCACTATTGAAAAGGCCTGTAAAGGTGTAAGTCTGTTTGCAAAATACAGTAAACCTCGGTTAATTCAAATCTTCCCCATTCAGATAAAATTCAGAAGAAAATGGAGGTATGAATAAATTGTAATGTTTTAATGTACACTTAACCATGTATTAGTTACATGATTTTTCATAACAACTGCTCACTGCTAGATATTTGCTTCTCTGCATGGTTTTCCACAGACTACAATGTTCTAATGTCTTAATTACTTGGCTGACTAACTTTCAATATTACTATGTTGTCAGCCAATGCATTTTGGGCATGCAATGCATCAAGTTATACAGTATCAATAAATTTATTTTACTTTAAAAAATGAAATAATCATTGG
>QXVZ01024904.1:0-26808 GCA_008931825.1 Phallusia fumigata | reverse complement strand
CCACACTTTTCAGCCACGGTAGAAACCAAAAACCATTTGCAATTAAGGCAATCTGCTTGGACACCTGTCTAAATGAAGCGAGAGGTACAAGAGGCGTTATACTAAACAGTCGGCCTTTGGCGATAAATTAATCTGCCCTGTGGTTTGATTCGGAACCAGGACACTCGATTCTTATTTATTTTTGGTTTAAGATATTTCGCTTTTCAACACGCCTAAACGAATATTTTTACAAACATATTTAAATACCTGAGGTCCATATCTCCGTTGACCCAGTAGGCGATTAAGTTGGAAGCATTGCCACCAGGTAGACATCCCATGATCAGAACAACCAGCGCTTTTGATTGGGTTATTCCCATCAGGGTGGCGAGTATGAACGCACAGAGTGGCATGATACCGAACTGACACAGGAAACCTGGATACAAAAAGTTTAAATATTTGCAATTACAATTCCTTTCGCTCTTTTTTTCGGATGTCCCTGACCATTCTTAAATTTACTCAAACCGGCGAAGAATATAGTCTAATTTTGAAGTATGCCGTTGAGGTGTACTTTTACGTCATTTTTCGATCAGCAATAGTAATCCAGCAGTAAAAGTCAAATCCAAACTATGACCAGCGTTTATATGTTTCGTGCAAACCACAAAAAACTAGAATGTTTTCTCACCAATGAGGATTCCCCACGGCCGAACAATTCTGTTTTTGAGTTTCTCAACTTGCACGTTGCATCCCATCGCGAACATCACGATCGCCACACATCCGATCAGCGCAAGGCTAAGCGCACGACTGCAAATAATAATTTTATAGTTACGACATCAAAGGCATTCCTCTCAGCAAGTTTTCTGTATAAACAGTTTTCCAACCTGTAGTTTGCTTGTTTTTGTGCGGAACATTCTGGGATTCTAGTTGTGACGTCATCGACGCGAGCGCAGTACTCCGCCATTGTCGGAACTAAAAAAACAAAATGGAAAACTTAAAACTTTGCTTTAGTAATAAATAAGACACGGGCTTAAACATATGCCTTATTGAAACATAATTGCCGTAACGTTTTAACGTCACAAAACTTGCTTTATTTGTAAGCTAAGCAAAGTAAAGCCCACACGACTTTTTTCATTTTTAATGTAAATCACAAGCTAAGCAAAGTGGAGTTTTAAGAATCCACAAGCATGGAAAGTTAACCCACTGAGCTTTTATGCACATAACANGAATGTTACAAATTAATCTAAGAAAGTTACAACGAGTGTTGGCTGATAAGATGCTTATGCAAATACAAAATTACAGCGTGTAAACTTAACGCAAAACTAAAATTGCCGCTCACAAATTCCCCAAATGTTGCACATAGTTTTCCACGCTGCCAGCCAGGAAATTATTTTGTCACGTGATCCTTCTTGCTACGTCACCCCCTTCCCCGGTCGTGTTTCTCATATTGCGCCAAACTCACTCTCTTGTGAGCCCCGTCACATAACGCCTTGTAATGACGGTGTAGCTGTACCGCGTTCGACCTTGATCCACCAATTGTGCCCTTAACATTTTTGCGCCTCATAACGTCCCCCCCCCCCCCCCCTATTTCCGGCTTGGTGATTGATTTAGTGATATTGTCTCGCTATGCTTTCTTTCACAGAGCGAAATAAACTCAACTCAACACGTCAATCAGGCGTAACGTAATCGTTTCGCGAAAATCTTCGCCTTTAGTGGTGGCTATGGAATTACTTTTGCCGTCAACCTGATACGCCTGTTCCATTATAAAACACAGTCACCTATATTTGCAGTTGGCAGTTGCCAACATTGTGCGTCTCACTGCAACTCCTCACAACTTATTTACTCCGACAAAAATATGTAATGTACAGGGGGCAAAACACGAATCTACAAAATATTTATTACATTGACGAAATCGCTGCAATTTACAAGGGCAAATTCACAGTAAACATAATACAATAAAATAAAAACAAGCCATCAGACACTAATTATTTACTTTGGGTAAATTGGGCACAAAAATATGCAACCAACAACACATAAATTGACTTACGATTTCACACAATAAGACACAATGGAATTGAATTCAAACAGATAGACTTTGGTGGCAGGTATTTCTACCTCAATAAATATTTTTAAAACTTTCAGACAGTTCAAGTAAGTAAAAATGTGAATGTTGGCCATGTCATGAAAGAACTGCCATGTATGATAGTGGCCATTTCGTGCGATCAAAAACATGTAGTTTCACTTCCACATTTTTGAAACACAGGTAAAAATCGAATTAAAAATATTGCAGTGAAACTGAAGTGAAAAATTTAGACATTCAGCAATATTAGAAAATGAATATGAGCCCGTTGTGTTGGTGAGATGAAATATTTCTAAATATTCAAAACTGTGTTATTGTGGATAGCTAGAGTTCTTTTAAGGTGAAAACTTTTCCAAATTTATGTTGAAAAAAATAGGTATTGGTGACATTAGCAATTTAGTGACATGAACTACAAATTCTAAAAAATAACAAACTGAATTTACAATGAAGCGATAAACCATTCTACAAGAAATAGTCACAGCTACAAATTCAAAATATAAATCCCAACAACATGTGACAGTGCTCCATTAAAATGTTGGTTAGTTGATTCAACAGTTACAACATTTTATCATTTAGTTACTTGGGCTCCACCACGGCCGAAAATATGTAACTTTGCAATTTCAGTAACAGTTGCAATTTTTATTTGGAGCAAATTCTAAACAAAGCTGAACCCCAGATAACAAAAACACAATTTATTTACTTCAGTTTATAAAGACAATCCTATTTAAAATCAGAAACACATTAATTTTTGTTTGCATGATTTGTTTTTTATGCAAAAATAATTTGATGTGTATTAATTGTATGCCTGACAAGGGGAGTATAAAAAACTTTTTAGAGCAACTTAGCACAAACAGCTAAGCAGCACTCTGAAAAGTCAAAACGACAAAAATTTCCAGTCATATTTAATGAGCAAACATACTTTGTGTTAGGTCCAAGTGTTTAACTTAGTAATGCAAACAAATCACAGTCTGTTTTGCCGGATGCTACTGCATTCTTCATTGCATTGTCTGCCCATATCTGACAAATCTTCCGTCATTCATGGTTGGATGGAAGAGGAACTTGTGTTTTCATGCCATGTAGTTTTTCCACCTCACCAGAAACCTGAGTTGAACAAAAATCTTTTATCCCACTTCTTACACCAAAACCTGGGTGTTCTCTAATGTTTTGTTGTTGTTTTATTTCAAATACCACTTTTTATGGCATCAAGTTGTAATTTGTTATTTTTTGGAAAATGTGTAATTAAAATCCATCAGGTTCTTTACAGGGGTAGAAATAAAAAGTTTTGTAACAACATTAGCACTTGTATACCATGTTATAATTGGATTATATCATCCCAGATTTTGTATGTTCAAATATTTTTGTTTTTATATGTGTCAAAGATGAGAAGAAACTTATAAATTTACATGCATTCAAACAAACAAACACCCAAATGCCTGGTGATAACCCTTCTCTGTTAGTTTGTTGGATTTTTAATTAATCACCTGTTCGCTTTGCATAACATGGGCTTTCTTTTCAACCATTTTTTTGGTTTCTGTTTCAATTTTTTCCCAACTGACTCCAGCACATCCATCCTCAACCAGATATGTCTGAAAGGTATGTGGGAATATAAATGTTTTATTTTATGATTCAACATCAAAAACTTTTGCACTGCTAAATACTGTTCACAAACAAATAATTTTTACAATGCACTGTCAGTAATTTATCTTATCAACAGATAAGTCGTCTGTCATATTTAATATTGTAAAATTAAGTCATTTAACACTACTTTGAGATGACTGATTTGAACATGTACCAAACAGGTTCAGACATAGTTCTACAGCACTTTCAAAAAAGTTGTTGGAAAACAAATTACCTCAAATCCCAAATCCAGACTGTCCTGTACGGTAAAGTTGACGCAAATATCTGTTGCAACACCGCACACAAAAACATGCGTGATTCCGTTTTTCTGTAACAATTCTCTAAGTTCTGTTTCTTGTAAGCGCTGGTTGTCAAAAAATGCAGAGTAAGCATCAATATGCTTGTCCATGCCTTTGTTTACGATGTGACTTCCGTTGGCGATCTAAACAAAACAATCGAGATACAATACGATAAACAGTCCGACATTTTTTTCCCAACAAACAATGGCAAGACATGCATATGCAACAACAACTCAAACATGATTTACCTAAGAATATTCAATGTTCATAACCAACATACTATCAATTTCATAAACTGATTAGGTACAGTAAATGCGAAGTCATTACCAGTAGATCACTGTGTAGTTCCGATCCCCATGAAGATTGTATGCAGTGAGGAGGCCACAAAGTTTGTTCTCTTCGTTTGTTTCCTTCGACATTGAAGACCACTGTGTCGTAAACCTCAGCAGTAGTTGTGTCAACCTACAGCAGACAAATTATTTGACTATTTTGATCTGCCAAACAGAAGTGTTTGCATAAAAGTAGTGGTAATTTACTCACAAGTGCCTTGGGAGGCATATATAACATTGATTTTGGCACAACAACTTTCATACATGAATTTTCCAAACCAAACTAAAAAGTTTAAAATCTGGGCTGGATAAAATAAAACTTAAGTGTAATGTCACCACAGGCACAGAGGACATTCCCTTCAGTACAACCGCTAGGGTTATGTACAAGTGTATGCAAACCCAATGCATTAACATGGTGAAAATAATTACATAACAGTAATAGAGTGTAATTTATCACAGCAAGTTGTTTGAAATACATTTACAACACACTCACTGTTGAATCCTCATGTTGCTCGAACTTATAGGCATTGGTAACAAACGAAATATGGTCAGCAGGGTGCCAGTCCTTGGTGTAGACAATTAAGTCCCAGTGTGGTAAAGAGACAAGTTTGTTGACAACGTGAATGGTGTGAATTCCATCCTGAATACAAGAAAATATTCCAAATATTATTGCAACACTGATTTGTTGTCTGGAACATTGTTGAATTGTAAAGAGAACTAGGTTTTATGTAAAATGGCTTGTGACGATGACATTCTGAAAAGTAATTTTTACTGATCATTGTAAGATATTTTGTCTAACTGTTGGAAATATTTTGACTAAACCAAGCTGCCAACAATTTGACAAAGTTTTAAACTGCAGCAAATACGTTTTTGTCACATTTTGTCAGTTTCTAATTTTAGTGTTACAATACAAACTTGTTGGTTATTTTTTTCCCTAAAATATAGAAAATATAAACAAGATAGACTTGAAGGTTTAAAAAATGTTCAGCAAGTTTTTTCAAATGAAAAGCAATAGACTCAAAGTTACCTGTTTAGCTGGGCAGTCTTTCATAGCAAGAGATCCCACTATGAAGTCATTTTGCATGTCAACAACCAACAAGCAACACTTTTTCTGGCTCATTTTTTATCAGTAACGCATATACTGCTCGAAAATGAATGTATAAAACCAGATAAATAATCAAAAGTTTTGTTTCACTTCGCTGGTGGTGTCCTTAGATATTACTTCCCCTTGGCCGCGATAGTCACGCAAAAACTAAATACTCGTTCTTCTTGCAAAAAAGATTTAAAAAATTGTTAATTCCATTTCATTCAGAATAAATACATATTAAACATTCGAACGTAAATAAATGCATCAAATACTTGTTACTTGTCTACAACTGAAAAACATGGCATATTCTTACAGTAGATTTGCACTCTCGCTCATTGGATATGTACGCTTTCCCATAGAAACCAATATTTTGTTGTCGGTGCTTTCCCCAAGTCATTCGAAAGTTCTCCCATTCGTCACATGACAAACATAGATGACTTAAATGTTGCGACAGAATTGCATTAAACACACACACAAACGACCATGGCGCAAAATACTTTACTATTTTTTACGATATAAGTTATGCAGCTTGGTGTTAAGAAATATCGTGGGTAAATTACTATCTTTCGCTTCGTTTAACGGCAAACAAATGTGATTGGTAAACCGTTTAATAAATATTGTTGATAGCGTTATTAGCGTTTCGATTTTTTGGAAACCTGTAAACAGTTTTGGTTTCGACTGCCCACTTCAGTTGTTTCTAATCCCGGTTTCCCAAATTAGTTGTGCCTGCTTTTTTTGCTGAGATAAACTTTAGAAATCGGGATAAGTTGGAATATTTTACTTTCCTTTTTTTGCACAAATTTATCAGGATGTTTTATCCGTGAAATCCATCAGGAAACCCGTTGGGGCCAAAATATTTTTATATTTAGGGGGGAAAACTAAAAAGCACTAATATAACAAAAACTGTTTTGTGCAAAAAACAAACAAAGTCCATGAAGATATTTTAAGGTTTAAACAACTAGCAGATGCGTAAATAGTGGTATTTGAAAATGTTCATAGCTGCTGGATTCAGCCACTGTACAGCGCGCTATACATCTTTATTCCACTGGTTTAAACCTGTTTATGGTGCTAGGTAGTTTACAGTATGCTGCGGGCGCAGTCATTACCGATACATAAACTGAAAGAGGAAGTATTCATGAATATTCATCGATTCGGCAATTTCTAAAACTTTGCTTTTCGCCAAACCAAATATCACAAACACCACTGTGGTGTCGTAACGCCACTACCCCTGTAATTAAACCGTTGTTGTGATTTTTTCATGCTGCAATGTCAGGATATGTTCAATAATAAAACAAATTATTTCCCCGAAATTTCCCCACTAGTATTGTCTATAATGCGGATGTTGCATCTGTTGCATGGATTCACCTGGGGAGTACTTTGTACACATGGTTTTCACTGAACCCGTCAGTAGCGTAATATTTGACGGTCATTGCTAAAATACAGTAGAATTTAATCAGGGGGCACCGAATTGTAGTAACCATAAAGACGCCATCGTCAAACTTGGCAGAAACAAGAAAGCAAACCTGAACGGGAACTGACAGTTCGACCAACTCAATTGACTTAAAACAAAAAACAACTGTGATGAAGGTTTACAGCTGTAATAGATAGACGAAAACCCACAGCCAAGGACACCGAGGTGGCCTTCAAATAAAATTGGCTCAATGAACACGGGATAAAACTTTTTCAGTGGAAATTACGGTTTATTGCTCTATTAAGCAATGTATGAAATCAGTCAACCCATCATGACTCCGATAATATGAAGTCGTTGTTGGGATTTTTTATGTCCCAATATCAGGATATGTTCAACGGTAAAACCATTAGTTTCCCAGAAACTTCTCACCAGTGATGTTCATGTGCGGACAGCTTTGTCTATATGGCGGTACGCTCGCTAAGGGCTTGTTTAATGAATTGTTTGCAATCGTATACATAATTGGTTAATGACAGACGCTTTAACATAAAGGCCCACACGATTAAACCGTACAGCAAGTAAACGATCAATGCAACTTCTTTGTTCGCGTTTGCTTAAACGCGGTTTTGATCAGTGGGGCCAAATTTTAATGAAAGAACACCAGATAGAACTTTGCCAACGTTAAACTTAAACTTTATCGCTCTATTTTACAAATATATAAAGCTTTACTATTGCGACCTTTTAAAAATGACAATACTTTTATAGACGACTACTATTTTGTGCATAAGCGGTCAGATTCGAATCTGTACGTCGATTGAAGGAAAAGTTAACAAAAACCATGACGCTTTTGAATTGTCATTAAAATTCAGATTTTTTAGTGAATGTGTGTACTGGCTGGACATACTGGTCAGTGTTGTCAATTTGTAGGTAATTTTGTGGCAATGTTTGTAGCACAATCGGCTGAATAAGATCATGAACACGCAAAGTAAGATATGCACTCACACGCCTACGCTGCAAAATTTTTATTGAAGCGATGTTTGTTTGTAACGTCACGCCTTTCGCGTGTCACGTCACTTGACTTGACAGAGCACGGATCGTCTTTCAACGTCACTGTTAAATTTATCCGTGTTTCTGCAGTCAAAAACACAATGATTTAATTGACATTCTGATTGGTCAGCGAAGTCACGTGTGCTGTGGGTGTGGAACAAAACCACGCACCGTATTTTTCAGAAAAAAACAAAGCCTTCAAAACATTGATAAAAACAGCAAACAAATGGAAAATGTTAATGGACTTGTTTATGACCTGACAAGCCCCGTCGAACTGTAAATGATACAAAATAGAATCTAAGTTAATTTGTTTCCTTCGTCAAATAAAAAACTGCAGCGGCAAAAAGTTTTAAATCTGGCGGGACCCACTGGTATGCAAGAGATTCTTGTTGTTGCACGAGGGGTTGTGCATTGTGCGGAAAAACTTATATTTCCTGTTGTAAGGCAAAGCTGGCTCCTTCTGAGTGGCAGAAAACATCCCGAGACTGATGATTTTAATTTAGAACCATTACATCACAAGAATAATCAGGTAGCTTACGTTACAAGCAGTATTTCAAATTCACATCATGTTCCAGGTACCTGGGACATTACGTGATAAAGCCTCTTACCGCAAATTGAATGAATACTATGACGCAACCAAAGTCTTTAGTTTCATTTTGCCCATCCCTCATCACAATGGAAGGTGGAATTATAAACAATGGATGGATTCTATTACTTCAATAGACAATACAGACTGCGTTGGGACAGTTGCTTTTCAAGGTTCTGGTTTGTGTGTTTGTTTTTGTCAATATTTTGTAAACATTCTTTGTGTTTACTGTTAACACTTAATGCCACTGAACCCAAAATAGTTTGCGCACAACATTATTGTTATATTTGTACCTGAGGGTGTTTCCTTCTGTGGGTGTTCCGACTCATAAACAGTAACATGATGTTGTTGTTTGGAACTACAATATGATTGAAATACATATCGGTGCACAATACACAACATGACCACAGTAGACAGGTTGGATGAGTTGTAGTTGTTGACAACACAAATGCATTGGGATATTGGTGTATTACTTCTGTTTTTCTGTGTTATAACATTCTGTGGTGAGTTATATTGATAAGCACTATTTAATTTTACATACCGATTACTTGTGTTTATCGTTTATTCTAATGATAAACACAAGTGGTTAATTTTGTGAAAGTCTAAAGTTATCCATTGCGCTCTGCTGTTTCATGCATTGCATTATGAAATCCAGCGGATTTCTACAACTCTAAATTTAAAAAACCAAACAAAACTGCGACAGAGCAGACAATAGGGTAGTTATGAGATTTGTCCATTAGGACACTGTTTCGAAAAAAGGACCAAAATGAAAGAGTTACCATTCTATAAATATCATTAACATGTCTAAATTAGTTTTTTGTAACTGGATATTTTCGTTTTAGACAAAGCAGCAGGTCAAGGGCAATGTTTCAAACTGTTCAAAACAAAACGAACTTACGCAGAAGCCCGAACAGCTTGTCAAGATGATGGTGGTGAACTTACAAGTATTCCTGATCAACAGACACAAGACCAACTTGTAAAACAAGCAAATGATTTTGTTGGAACAGCAAGTGGATGGCAATCAACTAGTGAAATCCGTAAGCAAAATTGGTTTGTTGTAATGCATTGCAAATGTAAAATTATGCTTTAACTTACCTCACAATTTTAAAAAGTTTCGCTGTTGTAAACGAATGTTCGAATTTTTTTATTCATATTGATAGATTATTTTGCCAAAATTATAAACACCATTTTAACCTGTTAAATATTTCTTTTAGTTGCTTACACTGGAGGATATCGGTCAGGTACTACATTTCGATGGCAGAATGGAACAGTTTATTCAAGCGAGTCAACTGGTAAGATATGAAACATAATGTTGTAACAGTGGTAAAATCTTCAACTGTAGTTAGCTGGATCATTATCATGGACTCAAATCTGGTGTGTTGGCCAAACCTGATTATTTTTGCGATGCAGTTTGGTTTATATGTTTTTATTGTACATCTTTATAGCAGGTTCTTCTTCATGGACCCACACTGGGTATTCTGCATGGTATAATGGCCAACCGGGGGATAATGGAGATTGTATGTTGTNCCCACACTGGGTATTCTGCATGGTATAATGGCCAACCAAATGATAATGGAGATTGTATGTTGTTCCGTGGAGTCAGAAGTGGTTCAAGTTATGTTTGGGACTGGTACAATGCAGAATGCATTTCAACACGTTACTATATTTGTGCTTATGCAGGTAGTAATTTGTGGTGTATTTTGCCGATATTGAACAATTGGTATTGGCAAAACATCTTTTTGCCACTGGTATGTGTGTTATTTCCAAAGTTTTGTAATTGGTTAGTGGCCTATTTTTATTGTTTCTAGAGGCCAAAAACTTTATTGCAATCATGTTTTGCATTACCTTAATATTGTGGAAGCCACTCCCAAAATACCTTTTTAAAAGTACATTTGACACAAATTTCCCAACAATGGGAAACATATCTGCTTTCTTGGTAAAGTTTTAGTTATGTGGTAATGGTTAAATCCTTGACATGTTTTCAAACACTTTGTCTTTCAGTCACCGAAGGCAGCTTCAGTGTAAAGTGTTGTAGAAGTGTGCTATTTTAAACACTTGTGCCAAGTTAGCTGGCCATTAAAAACATGTTTGAAAGATTTGTGAGCTCAATGATTCGAAATGCTTTAAACACAAGCCACTCACATTTGAAAATTTTACAAAACTTACTTAAAGGTTTATCTTCACACAAAAAAACTCTGTTGGCAATGCCTTTTCCCATTAAAAAATATTGTTATTTACCAGACACCTTTACAATAAATCTAACAGTAAAATTGTTGAAGAAAAACAGTTGCACTAACAACATTTCTAGTCACAGCATGACTGCAAGAATGTACTTTTGCGCTCCTGTAGTAAACAACGATTTTTTTGTTTTAGAGACCGAAACAGTCTCACTTGACAAATCAGTGTACAGTGCTGTAGCTGGTCAAAGTTTTAATGCAGTGATTTCAATATCACGCAAATCTACACAAGCATTGGATATTTCCTACACATTTAATGGTGTGAAAAATGTTCTTGGAACATCGACAACAAACTTCAGTTCAACTCTCACACTCACCATGCCTGCAAGGGACACAACAATCACAGTTGATGTTGTGGGTTTCACAATTCCATCTTGTTTACTAAGTGTCACTCGACAAGTCAAACAAGGTAAGCTTGGTGTAAGAAAAGTGACACAAAACTTCATGAAAAAATGAATCATCAATGCGCACAATATAACGGTGAACACCAGTTTGCTGTAACATTTGCATGTTTTGCTGTAAGAAAAATTAAACCCACAAAGTAACAATAAAAATTTTACTATAAAACAATATTCCGTGTGAAATTTTGAAATTGAATAATATATCACCCTCTCTAAAGGGGACACATATTGTTTTTTATTCTGTTTGTTAATTTTTTACTCTGCAGCTTGTCCACTAACTTAATGAACATGAGACCCTAGTGGTTGCCTTGTGGCTCCCTCTAGTGGTTAACCTTGTAAACATTCTCCGATTGATATAAAATGTAAATAGATTTTGGGTTGGGCCATTGTGGTGTATTCAATTGCTGCATTTTAGTGATTACTCCCCTGGGTTTTCAAAGTGTGGCAAATTATTAAACAAAATCCAAATTATGCAAAATTCTGACAGTTTGAACAACATGTCATTGTTTGTGTATTAATTTCTTTTTTTAATCCAATACGCCAAATTACTCACCATTGTCCCTGAATTAGGTTTTGAAATTTGGACAGTTTGTATACCATGTGTTATGGGATTTTTTCACCTGATTTGAAATGAAAATTTCAGGTGAAAAAATCCCATAACACATGGTATACAAACTGTCCAAATGTGATACCGAGACTCTTGCTGTTGTAGATGTGTGACATCACAATACTTGATGCATGACGTACATCTTGCTTTTTTGTAAAACTCTGTACCTATGTGACCCACAAATGACCCTATGGTTTTAGGATTGTCACATGTTCCACCCCTGGTAGTTTACAAAAGTATGCCTATGGTGCACTGATTGGTTTGTTTGAGCCTAAAGCCTGATGTATCTAGCAAAATGCATGTGTATGTGTGGGGACCCATGCAATTTTGCCTGCAGAAACAATCATCTCATAAAATGTTGAAGTAACTATGTTGAAGTAATAGAATGAAAGTGTATGGGCAAAGGTGAAGCCCACTGTTACGTGTGTATAGCAAACAGTCTTCACTTACACCCCGTTGAAATGTTCTGCTTTCAAAGGAATTTTTAATTGTTACTTTCCCGCAGTTAAATCAACGCAAACACCTGCCTACATACTGTCATCTTCTACAAGCACTCGATCAGTAACTTGTACTGTAACTGGATACTCAAGTCCACAAACCAGATGGTTCAGGTAGCAAACATAGAAAGTATATTTTCAGTGCATAAACATGATGAATGGATATTTTACAGAAACTCTGCCCAAGTGACAACATCCACATTATCTAATATTTATCAATCTTCTAATATAATTGTTGATTCTTACACATCTCGGTCTATTCTCTACATCAAACCAGGAACTATTACTGGTGACGGTGAACAATATGTTTGCAAGGCAACAAACTGGAATGGGGGAGGCAACATAGATAAGACACTTAATGTTTACAGTAAGAATGCAATGTTGTTTGTAGTATGTCAAGCACAGCCAAAACATGATAAAACTATTACACATAATAACATTGTTATTCATGATAAAGTTTTTCTTATTACCTCAAGGTGGAATCGCATGTCAAGGTCAATACTTCAAACTGTTCAGAACAAAAAGAAGTTATGCAGAAGCCCAAACAGCTTGTCAAAATGATGGTGGTGAACTTACAAGTATTCCTGATCAACAGACACAAGACCAACTTGTAAAACAAGCAAATAATTTTGTTGGAAAAGCAAGTGGATGGCAATCAACTAGTGAAATCCGTAAGTGAATATTACAATTAATTGTTATTATAGGTATTGGTGCCATGTTGTGAATGGAATAGCTTGCTTCCACTTCTTTGCCATGTTATGAATGAAATAGCTTGCTTCCACTTAAGTTCTAGAAAGTTTTTGTAATGTTATAAAATCTATTGCGAATGCCATACAAGTCTGGGCATGTTTCACTAAAATCGTTTTGTCCGAGTTAAAAGTATCATACCTGAAGGGAAATAATGTTTTCACTTTGTTTGTTTTTTTGTTTTTTTTTTCTTCTGTCCATGCACTTTTGGCATGAAATGTTTGGTAGATTAAGATAAAACTTTTACAACTGGTAGATATGGTCAAGATGGAGTGTCATTAGTTTAGTTTCACCCCATAGCCCCAGTGGTTACCCCACTAGCCCCCTAAGGGGATGAAATTTGAACAGTTACCCCACTAACCCCCTTAAATGGGTCAAATCATTAAAAAAATGTCTAAATTAGATGAAATATAGTCAGTTTATATAACATGTCACGGATTTGTTGCTGTGTTTTACCCTATACCCCAGCAGTTAACTTACGAGCCTTTAAAATGAGGTTGACTCAAAGTTAGTTATATTATCAACTCTGTCATTTCATAAAATATATGTTTTTAAATTGAATGAAAATATCTGCTTCTGTTTTGTAAATATATCTACAGTTTGTATCATAGTGTATATGTGATGGCAATATGGTGAAAGCCATCCATCTAATTTCTGTTCATTTTTTTCAGTCGCTTACACTGGAGGACATATGTCCAGTAACACATTTCGATGGCAGAATGGAACAGTTTATTCAAGCAAGTCAACTGGTAAGCCATGAAACATAATGTTTTAACAGTGGTAAAATCTTGAATTGTGACTTTCCCAGTTGGTTCATTGATATGGACACTCTCTGCATATTTGTAGCCAAACTTAAATATTTGTTGAGATTAGAAGACTTTTTAACAGTGTTTCTCAACCTTTCTAAACCTGGTGGCCCTTTTTAATTACAACAAAGTAGATGCAGACCCCCCAAAAAAAAACTGGCCAAGCATGGCATGTATTGCATGCTTTGTATGCATTCTGTATATGTCTGCGTAATGCGCTAAGTGTAAGTAAAACTATTACCTCATTACCAGGTGAGCACTAAGATAAAACCAGTGTATGATATATATGCTGTAACACTGTGTTCTATGTTATATTTCAATAGCAGTGTCACACCATAATGTGATATTGTTTCCCACTTAAAAAGGCTGTAACTAAACCTACTTTTAGGCCGATTGTAAAAAGTGAGGATATTTTTCTGTGGTCTATTAATCTAATATTGCAGGTATTAAGAATTTGCTGCACACCACATGAAAACGCTGTGTGATCTGCAGATCACTGGTTGAAAACCACTGTTTTACTGTGTACAACAGGTTCATCTTCATGGACCCACACTGGATATTCTGCATGGTATAATGGTCAACCAAGTGATAATGGAGATTGCATGTTGTTCCGTGGAGTCAGAAGTGGTTCAAGTTATGTTTGGGACTGGTACAATGCAGAATGCACTTCAGAACGTTACTATATTTGTTCATATGCAGGTAATGTTTAAAGTTTGTATCACACTTTTACAAAATTTGTGTATAATCACAGATATATAACACTAGACTGTTTGTAACCATGGTATGGTTGGTTGTGCAAATTATCGTTACTTAAGATTGTATGTTGCATTAGCTTGTATTTAATTAGTACATCATTTTATGCGTATTGTTTTAGCACTTATGATTATTTCTCTCTCTTAGCACATGTAAACTTTTCCCTATCAAAGATTATGCGTTTTTTCATTTTCCAGTGCCTTTCTTGGATGTAATAAGTTGACAAACTAGAATGTCTTAAACACACATTTATACTAATGTTCTGTTTTGCACTTATTCATGTTCTAAATACTCAGCTAACATAGTTTGTTCTAGAAACCCGACAACCGTCACTTGATAAACCAAAAGTTTTGTCTGCTAAACTTAAATACATAGTCCAGCTACAAAATATCTGATAAAATAAACGTAAACCTGTTTGTTTTAGAAACCAGACTACTGGCACTTGACAAATCAGTTTACAGCGCTATAGCTGGTCAAAGTTTTAATGCAATGATTTCAATATTACGTCAATCTACACAAGCATTGGATATTTCCTACACTTTTAATGGTGTGACAACTTCACTTGGAACATTGACAACAAACTTCAGTTCAACTCTCACACTCACCATGCCTGCAAGGGACACAACAATCACAGTTAATGTTGTGGGTTTCACAATTATATCTTGTCCATCAACTTTCGCCAACCAAGTTAAGCAAGGTAGGGAAAGTGACACACACTTTCAAAAAAAGTTTTTGTATCAATAACAAACATGATGATCAAGGTTGTTTGCTTTTCCACTAATGGTTGTGGTTTGAAATTCTGTGCAGTCTTGTAGGTTTCCATGGAATTATTGTGTTTCAGCTAATTGCAGTCGCCATCTTAAAAATGACATGCTGGGAAGTCGGTCTCAAAGGTTGCAGGCATTTAGACTTTTAGTAATAGAAAACCAGACAAAAATAATGTGTAATACAAACACTAAACAGTTTACTCTTTTTGCAACTTTATTTTGTTTGTTCCTTTAACAGTCAAATCATCCCTAACATCTTCATCCATTGTTTTACCTTCTACAAGTACTCGATCAGTAACTTGCACTGTAACTGGATACTCAAGTCCACAAACTGGATGGTTCAGGTAACAAACATAAAAACTTTGTAATTCACACAACTCTGAGGTGAATTACTTCACAGAAACTCTGTCCAAGTTTCCACATCAACATCATCCAATATTTATCAATCTTCACCTATTTCTTCTCAATCAACTCTTTACATCAAACCAAGCACCACTGCTAGTGAAGGTGGACAATATGTTTGCAAAGCTACAAACTGGAATGGCGGAGGGAATGTTGACAAGACCTTAACTGTTTATGGTTAGAAAAATACTAATGGTGTTTTAATACTGTGTTTAAAAAGGACAAAAAGTCTATAGTAGGGAAAATAACACTGAATCTGCAATAATCAAAGGTATTTTGGCTGCATGATTTTATGTTTGTATTAATAGAATATTGGTATCAATTATTAACGGCAGTTTTGGCCGTCACAGTGCTTGAATTTTGATAGTATGAACTTTATTTAAACTTAATTTTTAGTTACCGCAAGTGTTGATGTTTCACCAACTTCATATGTTTTCCCATCCAATATCCAACAAGTATTCACTTGTACTTCATTTGGTTATCCAATACCTCAACTTACATGGATAAGGTAACTAAAACTTTAACACAATTTACACATTTTGTCAAACATAGTAAACTGCTTTTTTTACAACAACCACACTTTTAGCTTTAGCTTTTCTAAAAAATCATTTTAATATTTCCAGGAATGGAATTTCAGTAGTTTCATCAACAAGCAAAAACATTTACCAAAAAACTCAAACTACAACAACTTCACAAAACAAAGTTGTTAGAAAACTTTATGTGACACTTGAAGATTTAAATGAGGTTGGAAAATATACATGTGAAGTTGCAAGTAACAGTGCTGGTCCTAAACAAAGTAAAAACATACAAGTTCATGGTAAGATTATAATAATCAAATAGGCGCTTTGATTTTTTACATTGTTTATGACGTGAATATTTTATGTTTTAATTATCCAGCCACTACAAATATTACAACATCTCCAACTTCACACATTTTCGCACTTGGCGACCAACAAACATTTTCCTGTACATTGGTTGGTTACCCACAACTTCATATAACATGGAAACAGTAAAACCATGCGGTAATTGTGTGGCAAAACAAGGGTATAATATAACAATTAGTATTTAGTAGGAATGGAAACACAGTGAGTTCAAAAACAAGTAACAATATTTATCAAAAAGAAATTCTTGGAGGTCAAATTGTGAGAAGACTTTTTGTAACACTCGAACATATCAGTGAAGCAGGGAATTATACATGTGAAGTTTCAGGTGGAAGTTATCTGTCTAGTATCATTCAGGTTCAAGGTATGGTGGCTTCCAACGATACCTACAATATTGTGGAATTTCAAATTAATTACAAGTCTGATTTTTACAGTTGCTGCAAATGTCTCAACATTCCCAGCTGTACAAGTGGTTGAATTTGGAGTTCAACAAATGTTTACTTGCACTTCCTATGGATTTCCATTACCTCAAATTACATGGAAAAAGTTAGCTATTTTAAAAATTTAAAAATGTGCTAAACATTGTTAGAAGCCAGTTATGTTTGGTGGCCTAACAAAGCATTAAACTTTTAATGATTAAAGTTGAAAGAATAAACATAAATTTTGTAAGTTAAATTTTTAAATAGAAGCATATTATCTGATGATGTTTGAAATCTGTAATGTCACGTACAACTTGTTTGTAGGGGTTCAGCCATAATTTCATCATCAAACAAAAACATTCAACAAACATCAGAAGAATCAACATTGGCTCAAAACAAAGTTGTTAGAAAACTTTATGTTGAACTTGGTGATTATAGTGAAGCTGGCAAATATACATGTGAAGTTGCAAGTAACAGTGCCGGACCTGCTAAAAAATCTGTTGTGCAAGTTCAAGGTATGTGATTCACAGGAAATTGTGTTTTTAATGGTGTTAGAAAACAGTATTGTTATGCCATGTATTTAAAATTTTACTTGTTTCTGTCTCAGTTGACTCAAGTGTAACTGCATCACCAACTACACAAGTTGTGACATTTGGAGTTCAACAAATATTTTCTTGCACATCTTATGGTTATCCAAGACCTCCTGTAGGATGGAAAAGGTAAAATGTTTGGAATTTGTACAAATCAAAAGTGTTTTTCTTTAACACAAGCTTTTATTTTTAGAAATGGAATCTATATTACCATAAACTCCAGCTATAATGTCCACCGAGGGCGCACTGAGTCTTCATCAGCAGAAAACAAAATAGAATGGAATTTATATTTTACCCTTCAACATATAAGTGAGGCAGGAATTTATAAATGTGATGCTCAGAAGACAGATGCTGGTCCTGCTAAACATGTTGACATGCAAATTCAAGGTGAGTAATAGTGTTACCAAAAATAATTACATTTTAGAAGCTATTTTATCACTTAAAATTTGAAACAAATGGTGTAACAGGCCCGTAAGTTTTATTTGTGGTTATAAAGAACCAGCTTTCTTTTTCCACCAAACATAATTGCGTTAAATCGTATGGTTTGTTGTTTTAAATAATGTTTACATTTAGTTGCTGCAAACATTTCAACTTCCCACAAAAGCAAATTAATGACAAGCGTAAATGAGATGTTTGCAGTTGAATGTGTTTCTTATGGATTTCCTTTGCCTACTGTCACATGGTTCAGGTGAGTGCAAACAGGATCTAAAAAAAACTAAAATTTTGCTTGCAAAGTTGGTTTTAAGATTACTGGCAAATGTATTTTAATTTAGTAGGACCAGCTGAACTTAAAGGTTAAGCACTTAGGTAGTTATGACTATGATTTATTTCAAATAAATATTGTNAGTTGTTGAATTTGGAGTTCAAAAAATGTTTTCTTGCACTTCCTATGGATTTCCATTACCTCAAATTACGTGGAAAAAGTAAGTTTGTTGTAATTTTATACATTGCAGTGTATTAATGAATATTCATTAAAAAATTAATAAGATAAGTCAGAATTCCAGTCTGTCCTGTGGCTAATAGAGTGACTAATTATTGTTTAGTGCGCAAGTTTATTGAAAAACTTGTTTGTGTAAAATTCTTGATCCTGATAATACCATCCATGTTAATTTCATTAATTTATACATCAGAGTGCAATGTGTATGTGATTGTTCTAGTTCACGGTGTATACTATTTCTATAGTGTCTTATTATTTTTTTAAAGGGGTTCAACCATAGTTTCATTTTTAAGTAAAAACATTCACCAAACTCCTCAAGAAACAACATTGACACAAAACAAAGTTGTCAGAAAACTCTTTGTCACACTTAGAGATTATAGTGAAGCTGGCAAATATACATGTGAAGTTACAAGTAACAGTGCTGGACCTGTTAATAAATCTGTTGTACAAGTCCAAGGTATGTGAGTAATGTTCACATGGAATTTCTGTTTTAAAGTAGCAAAAAGGTAATATCATCATGGCAAATAGTTTGCAATAATTCCTCCACCACAAACTTGTGTCAGATAATAGTAAAATCATGTTGGAACTGTTCATTCACTATGACTGTGACAACATCCCAAATTAAAAGAATAATTTGTTTACTTTTTTAATCTAAGTTGATTCGAACCTTACTGCATCACCAACTACCCAAATTTTAAAATTTGGAGTCCAACAAATATTTACTTGCACATCTTATGGTTTTCCAAGACCTTTTACAGGATGGAAAAGGTAAAATGATTAAATAATCCTATTGTCCATGTCATATTTTAGACTACACAATTTTTTTAGAAATGGAGCCTATGTTACGACAAACTCAAGTCGTAACATCCACCGAGTGCGGACTGAACCTCCAGCAAAAAACAAAATAGAATGGAGTTTATATTTTACCCTTCAACATATAAGTGACCCAGGAATTTATAGATGTGATGCTCAGAAGACAAGTGCTGGTTCAGCCAAACATGTTGATGTACAAATTCAAGGTTGGTTGCATAAAAAGGTTGGATGTTAGATGTAATACCAGGACCAACATATTTTAGTGTTCTACATAAAAATGGTTCAATTTGTGAAAACTTTGGTTTGGGGGAATTTTAAGGATAAATCTAACCACGATTTTGGTTTAAAAACTTGTTTTAGTTCAGATGTTTGTTGACTAACATCAATGTAATTGGTATGTAAATTACAAGATTGTTTTCTGGCAAAGATTTTTTTTCAAATAAACCAACCACTTTAAACTTTAAGGACCTCATTTCCTTTTCTCCAAACATATTTTATTAAGTTGTATATTTTATTATTTTAAACAATGTTTGTTTTTAAGTCGCTGCAAACATTTCACTTTCCCACTCAAGTATATTAGTGATAAGAATAGATGAGATGTTCACAGTTGAATGTGTTTCTTATGGATTTCCTTCACCAACTGTTACATGGTTTAGGTGAGTATCGATTTGCTTTATCTTGTGAAAATAACTTAAAATGTATTAACTTGTAAAATTCCTATTTATGTGGTTTGAACTAAGAGTTGCCCTTTAAACCATTAAAAGCCCTGTTTATTAGAATAATGTGTTATAGCTTGTAGCAATATTCTATAATGGCAAGAGGCATTGAAAAACTGTGTTCTTTGGCAACATATTTGTTTATTTGTAGTTACAGTTAGCTTCTATTTATAAATTGTTTTGTAGGAATGGAAGCAAAATAGGAAGTATGGCATCATCAACTGTTTACCAAACCATCAACAAGGAAGGACTTTTCAAAACAACATCTCTACTAACTGTAACATATACAAGCATTTCACAAACTGGTCAATATACTTGTGTGGCAAATAATCTTAATGGAACTTATGAAGTGAATGAAACTTTGCAGGTTGAAGGTAACTGCAATATCAAGAAAACTGTTTGAAAAAGATGCATAACTTTTTAGGTGTAGGTAACAATGATTTCCATAAACATACTTTTAAAGCTCCAGTAAAACCATTTTGCCTTTTTCTTTCACTTAATTTTAAAAGATTTCTTTAAATATTGCAAAATGTGAGCTTTATTAGGAGCGTTTTATTTAATCAAGCTTGTATGGTTCTTAGAAATGTTAAACACCAGGTTAAAGCTTATTTAAGCAAGCTTTGGCCAATTATATCTAATTTTGTAAGATGTGTAAATGTTTTTTCCACAGTTGCAGTAAATATTTCACTGAGCAACAGCCAAGTAACAATTAATGATGGACAAAGTCAAAACATCACATGCACCTCATTCGGTTTCCCAACACCACAAGTATATTGGACAAGGTAAATTTTCACATTGTTTTTTAGACTTGTTGGGAATAACCAAAAAGCTAATAGTTTTTTTTATTCATTATGATATGTCATAAAAAGTTGTTTCTTGATTTGCAGGGACTCCATTAACATTTCTGTGAACAACACTGACAATATTTATCAGACATTGTTTAAACCTTTCACTTATCAAACTGTATCTACACTAAGTATAAAATCTGCTGTACTTGATGATATTGGTGAATATATCTGCAATGCAAACAATGTTGTGGAAAAAGAAACCTTGAAAGCTGTTCACAAAGCGTTACATGTAGATGGTAAATTGTTATGCAATTTTAATACATGGTTTAGAACTAGTGACCACCATATTATCTAACATCAGATTCTTTTCTCAAATTCGTATTTTTCAAAAGAAAATCATTTCGAAAGAAAATTGTTTGACAGCAAACAACAATTTAAAATAAAAATTACATGTTGGGGTAACAGAAATCCCTGTTGATTTTTAAAGAACGTAAACTAAACCATTATTTTGTAGTTGGACCAATCTACAGAAACTTTACTCAACCCAAAGATTTCAGTCAATCACAAATATTCACATGTAGCTTTGTTGGAAGGCCTCAACCAGTAGCACAGTGGAGGATCAATGGTCAAATTTTAGGTTTAAATTCCCCTGCAAGCATATCATCTGTTAGTGATGGGGATCAACTTACTTCAAAACTATTGCTCACAAATTCTTTGTTATTTGGTGGAAACTCGACAATTGAATGTTGGGCAACAAATTCAATTGGAAGCTCAATGTCAAAACTGATACAATTTAACACTAGTGAGTAAACTTAAAGGAAATGTACATTTTAAGGTCTACTTAATTTTAGAAAGAAAACTATTTAAAGGTTGGTGAAGTAAATGGCATTTAATTATGCTTTGGCACAACATTTGGAAAGCAAAGTCTGTTGGCTGGATGTAGTACCAGGATTGTAAACCAATGTGGTTTTAGCAACCAATTAAACAAAATAAACTTAAAATTTTTTATGTTTAGATCTTCAAGAGGAGAATGGCCAGTATTATGTTTCATTCAACACACCAAGAAACTACTCAAATTCTTTAAAGCAATGTATGGATAAAGGAGGATATTTGGCATCATCACTGTTTCTTAGCAGATTAAGTTTGGTTGAAAACGTTTGGTATTTTGAAAAGGGGGTTTGGATAAAAGGTGTGTAATATTTTTTAGTGTTAGCGTGTGTAATTTTAGTTGCATTTAACAAGCAATTTAGTTTTTTATTTACGCAAGTGTTCTGTCACGTTCTAACAAGCAATTTAGTATTTTATTTATGCAAGTGTTCTGTCACTGGATTGAAAGCATGACAGTAAAAAACAAACAACTGTTTTTGTTTACTTAGGAATGGATGTTTACAGTAGTGAAGATGCAGTTAACATGACATCATTATGCAGCATTATTGATGCAACAAGACAAATTAACAAAATAGATTGTGATGAAACATATCCATCCATATGTTTATTTCCAGGTTTGCCAAACTGTGTTTTTAGGCTCTGCTTCTCTTAAACTGCACTTTTGTGTGCAGGTGTTGAAATTCTTGACACAAGCAAGTGTTACAACAACAAGGTCGTTGTGAAATGGAAAGATGGATCAAAATACAAGGGAACATTTAATTACACAATATCTGTTGTCAACTCAAATACATTGATCAACATAACTAGGAATATCACACAAACATCAACATCAAACTTTGAATACACAACAACTGTTGACAAACTTCCAACTGATATAAACTTTACGGTTTCAGTAAGTTTTTGTTCTATGTGTATTCAATTACGGTTTTCGTAATCCGTTGTGAGACATTGGCTTGCCTAGAACTATTCCCAGTTCTCTGGTGTGTTGGAAGACAAGATATTCATTTAAATGTTTAGACATCAAACAAAACGTTGTGTTGTTTTTAACAACATTAAAAAAAACAAATTTGTGTGTTAGGTGAAAATGTTTCCAAATCACTCCAGAATTTTACTTGAAAGCAAGTTAGCAAAAACTGTGAGTGTGTTTGCAAACATTAACAGTGAGATGAAGATGGTGTCTGGAATTTNCAGAGAATCAAAGAGGTGACAAAGGATTTTGTGGCTGGAGCTGGTGACGGGAAAAGAAGCGAAAATGCGAAGAAAAATCGATACAAGAATATTTTGCCATGTAATCACATTTAAATGTAAATATTTAACTTTACTAACTAAAACTGACGACAAGTTTATGTTCAGATGATAACAACAGAGTTGTCGTGTCCAGTTCAAACGAGAATGCAAACGGTTACATCAATGCATCGGAAATAGAAGTAGGTTTGTTTTGTCTCCTACAAAAGGAATGTAATATGTAAGGTATTAACGTCTTGCATTCCCAATCTATTTTCTCACATTAAAATCGATCTGAAATAATGTGAGTAACTTATACTTGCATGATGTAGAGTTAACCCAGTGGTTCCAACCTTTCTTGATGCATTTCCTGTTTTGCTTTGGAACTTTTCATTCCTCCCCCACTAGACAATAAGTGATATAAAATAATAATAAAAGGCTTAGAACCACTGGTCTTCCTAAAGAAGAATCCTGCACTCACCCAACATGTTGTAGGGATATGGGAAGCGGGCAAAGTGGATTGCAACCCAGGGTCCGACCTCACACACTGTTAACGATCTATGGAGGATGGTTTGGGAGAAACACGTTCAAGTTATCGTCATGTTGGCTAACGTCGTCGAAAACAGTAAGGTAAGGTGGTGCTGGAAAGCAAAATTATTAGGATTCCTGTTTGGTGGACAGTTACGGATTTTCGCTCGAACATTTCAAATCGTTGTCGCGACAAACTCACTTGTATTTAAGCACGGGTTATTCCGTTTTCGTTTGTCTCAACATGGTTTGATTGATTTTTAGGTTAAAACAAACTGCACAGCTATACATTTATTTGACACATGAAACATGGTAAAGGTGCGCAAACAGTAAAAAGTGAAGACAGAACGCAAAAAATGTATCTGTAGTGATCGAACCAGCAGACACACTTTGAACAAGGTTAAATCGATGAAAAAAAACTTAACGTTTCAGGATAGCATCGAAAAATAGTTGGCGTCACTACTTTAAGAGCGCACAATAATATTGTTCCACATTGTGGAAGGCACAGCCAAAACTTTAACATGATATAATGTGACGTGGTTTATTGCGGTTAGAGCACTTCGCTAAATAACTGAACCACAGTTAAACAGGAAGTGATTGGGAAATCGAAGCGTGGGAACATCAACTGCTGCGGGATCTGCAACGTATACTCGGCTACATTTAAGTGAAGTAAAGCTAATTTTTTGTTCGAAAACTCTGGTCCAAATAAAAAACATCGTGTTAGCTGTATGTAATCGCAATTGGATCTGTGAAGCAAACGTTCCCTGCCAATACAATTACCACCGATATACAAAACTACTTGTGTAAACGCGATGGTGTGAAGTAATATGGAGGTTCGGTAATTTTCATGTTTTACCCCAGAACAAATGTGAACACTATTGGCCCCAACCAGGATCCAACAAGGAATGTGGAACGATCAAAGTGTTCTCTAATGACGTTACAGAGTTTGGTTCTTACGTCAAAAGAAGTTTTGGTGTCGAAGATCTCACTGATGAATACACATCGGTAAGGAAAAGTTTTTATCTTTTATCTGCTATGAATTATGTTTCAAAAAGTTTGCTAAAATGTCTGCGATCAGTTTAGTGCTAGAGAACTTGTATTGAGTGAATTCATTGTAATGCGTTTCAACAATCGCTGATGCACTGATAACAACAACAGCGATTGTCGAAACATTTGCAATACAATGAATTCACTTTATACAAGCTCTCTGAAAGTCATGTTTTTTATTAGGTTAAGGTTTTTTTCCAAAGTATCCCTTTGCTCCAAATTTGCTATGGGTTGCGTTCATGTTTGTGTAGTGCTGCTACCCCAGAGATTTCGTGCAACTAAAACATTTTTTCGCTTGAACCACAGGAACGCAGAGAAGTTATCCAGTTCCATTTCACTGCCTGGCCCGATCACGGCGTACCAGCGACATCTAGTGGACTGATGCGATTTTCCATGGAAATTCGAAACATGATTGCTAAGAACAAAATAACGACGCCAATAGTCGTACACTGCAGGTTTGCCGTCTTTATTTGTGCTCTTATAATTTATAACTTAATTTATTAATAAGGAAACCACCAGAGAACCTTTACATGAACACATTGTATGCAATGCAGTGTATTCATGATATGCAAGTTCTCTGGCAGTTATGTTTTGAACAAAGCTAAATCCGTGTCTTGTGTTTTTAATATCACATAATATCGCGTTTAGACACAAATTGAAACTTTATCCCACAAATTGCAAAACACAAAAATGACAATTCCATTGGCATTGTTCGTTAAAAGTCACATGGTACAAATTTCTCTTCAACTTTATGCAAATTAACAAAAATTTCCGCGTCTTCTGTTCAGTGCTGGAGTTGGCAGAACTGGAACTTTCATCGGACTCGATTATTTGATCGATGAGATGAACAAGACGAAAGAAGTTGACGTTTACCACGTGGTCTACCACATGAGGCAGCAGAGGATGGAGATGGTTCAGACCGCTGTAAGTTAAGCTTTTTATGAATAAGATGGGACGAACAATTGGTCGAATGGTTGAAATCGTCCGAACCACACAACATGTGCGCGAAAGAGTTCGAACCTCGTGAAAAAGTCACGTAGAATCACTGAACGTTTCCTCCGATGTCTGGAACTTGCGGTGCATTTGTCCGCTAGTGGCGCTGTGGGCCCTCAAAGCACGACCGAATGGTCTGAGGCGCTCAACCTGTATGGAACCAGTAAGCGTGAGCCAAACAAGAACACGGATACAGGACCAGGTCGTTGCCGTTTGAGTATTTGTTCTCCAACCAAATGTGGACAAAAGCTTCTTGTAACAATTTCAAGTGCGCATTTAAAGTTCCTATAAATTGGGGCAAAATATGAAGAAGTTTTAAAAAAAGAAGCTTAACAGGAAGCTTCTGTTTCCCTGTCAACTGTAATTTCCTGATTCTGGAAATATTTCTCTGTTTTCTAGAAACAATATATTTTCCTCCACAAACTGATGGCTGAGGTCGCAGTATTCGGTGACACTGACCACTCTGTCGAGGAATTCGATTCTATTGTCGACGAAATCACGACGTAAGCAAATTTCCAACAGTGTTTGTTAGTGGAAAAGTTGTTTTACGAATGCCAGGCCTAAAAAACCAAAAACCGTTTACTTGCATGCGTTGGTTGTTTCAAACTTGGTAAACCTGTTGTTGTGCAAAGCACATCCAACTTAATAATCAAAAGCAATCACCTTACACTACACCTTTCAAACGCAGATCACCTGTAAACAGCGTTTCCGTCGAGGAATTTGGAAAATTTCATCATTTAAACAACGTCGCCGAGTTTTCACCAATAACTATTGAGAGTACCAACACAGTCACATGTAAGTAAATATTTAATGAACAGTTTTGGGTGGTTTAGATCCTACTTTCTAGATCGTAACCATGTGTGACAATCTTACTGCATTGCTAATTTCTTGCATCCGAACATTAGTTTTTGTTCTGACAGATCACATTTCAACAGTTGACATCGAATGGGCATTCACCGTTGAGGTAGAAAAGTAATTTTTATGCAAATTGTGCTGTAAAAGTCGTGACAATATTAACTGCTGGTTTCCAAGTAAAACCAGCCACAATAACTGTTGAATGTTTGCACAGGGTTACAACCAACAAGACAAGATCATAGTTTGCAAGGAAACACCCGACCAGGCTGAAAATTTCTGGAAACTTGTTGCTGAGAGGAAACCCGATGTTATTGTGATGTTGGATGAACCTGAGGTGTTTAAGTGTTGGATAAAAAGACTGCTAATGCAAAGATGTACTTACAAACAGGGTTAATTAAAAAGATATTTAAACCACAATTTTAGATTTAATCAGTGTTTGTTGCTTTCTAATCTCATTACCTTTTCGTCAAACAAGTCACTTAGATC
>QXVZ01024894.1:0-43422 GCA_008931825.1 Phallusia fumigata | reverse complement strand
TGAACAAATCAACGTTTCAGCTGGTCACGCAGCGAGCTCACAACAATGTATGACGCTGCTGTACGTGTTGCGTTTTGTCTTTGACGTCACAGTTCGTGTTTTTCCGCGTTTCAGATCCGGTTGCAAGTTGTAGTTAAAGTTGTTTAGGAATGATGGTACAACAAGTTAGCATTGTTATGAAAAACATTTTGGATAATGTGTTGTTTTAAAGCGATTTTTGGATAATGTGTTTGTTTTAAAGATGAATAACTGATCTGTGACTTACTACTTACTAATGTTGCAGCAATTTTGTTGCTCTGCTGCATACAAAAAACCTTTCCTGCCTGTTTGTGTCACCGTTGTACGGGCACGTTTTCTAGTCAGTCCTTTGCGTCCACTGGGCCCTCAAAACTTGAACAGAGCCTTTTGAGGCAAAAGAAATCTCCGTACAAAATCGCGACGCAATTCTACAAGTACAACTTCCTTCAGCTTAGTTTCTGCATTTGGCTGCATCTGTAACTTTCGTGGTCCGGGAAGCACTCGGAAGTTGTAAGCCTTGCTTCAGTCTAGAATTGACTTTGTAAGTAGAGGTGCCCTAGCACTGTCCTTGTCAGTAAACCACGCCGAAAATTAAACCTCTTGGGGTCTGCGCTTTTCGTGCGTCATCAGTTGGTAGCACAGAGGCGTACACTCCAATTAATCGTTAGGATGTTTGACATGGTTGTGGCTACACAAATACAATTCATAGTCATAAAATTCTTGACAGACTTTCGGGTTTTATTTGATGAAACATGAAAAAAGTTGCTAATGAACCCTAAATGCTTCGCATATCACCTTCTTTGTACAGAAGAGGCCAGGTCATCGCAAGTGTTGTACAAAAAGTAACTACAGTAGAGATAAACANAAAAGTTGCTAATGAACCCTAAATGCTTCGCATATCACCTTCTTTGTACAGAAGAGGCCAGGTCATCGCAAGTGTTGTACAAAAAGTAACTACAGTAGAGATAAACACTATCCACGAAGGAATTTTGTAGCAAACGTTCTTGTAGATGCTGCAGGTTACACTTCTCAAACGGCCGCTACTTTCACGTCATTTTTTCTTATTTTCAATCATCTCAATAATATTCATTATTTAATACCAATCTATCTCTCTACAGCATATTTGATCTCATCCTGGCGCTACAACAAAACAACTCAAGGAGACGGGATTAGTGTTCAATGTCGTATAATTTTATTAGGGTCAGCCACACGAATATGCACGTCACAGTGACATCATCCGGCGTTGCACGAAGTGTTCCGAAACGCCGCGAGTGAATTCGAAACAATCCGCAAGCACAGATCAATTAGATTTTCAGCACAGCGGACGTGACTGGGAGGTCACGTGACATGTTCGCGGTGACAATCGTAGAAAAACAAAGTAACTTTTTTGAGTAATGCATAAATAGGGAACGCAGAATGAAAGGCACTTTGACGTTGTCTTGCGTAATATCTCCAAAGCAGGTAATAAGTTAGGTTTAGGGTTAGGATTGGAAACTATTTCGAAAACCAAAAATACCAAGCAAGCTTGTGCTTTTGGGTCAACGGCGACACCTGGCGGTGTAACTAGTTCTCGTTGCATGAGCTCAAGATGTCCGGCAAGAACGCGTCAAAGTGCCTACCGATATACTGACCCACTCGCACCAACTCGAATTTCATGACAGGGCAACAAAATAAACAAAACGCTTTGAAGATGAAGTAACTGAGCAAGCAAATCCCGCACGGGTTCTTAATAAGGTCTAGCGCCAACTCTGAGAAAAATTGGACAGTGATTTGAATCCGCCAGTGAGCGATGCTACTGACGAAAAGTTTAGTGTTAAGTGTATGCCGAAAAGTAACTAAAACATAAACAGCTGATCGTTAGAATGTTGCTTCTACAATTTCTACACATATGTGTCATGGAAAAGAGCTAGAGCTTTACACAGGGAAATATCATGACAATTTCCAGCCGTCGAAAAATAAATCGCCCGGGATTTTTTACAGCTTGAAGAATATGCCGTTTGGTTTGCATGAGTGCTTAAGCTTTAAGCAAACAAACGTGTACGTGCTGCCTTGAAAGCAGGGTAACGTGCGGCATAGATAACACTTTGGGATTTGTCCACTGTTCGAGGTCGAAAAACCGCAATTCTAGGCAATGAAACACACAGGAAACATACATGCAGACAAACGATACGACAAGTCCATACCGTTCATGGTTTAACGGAATAGGAAAAGAAAGCGCCTTTCAATGCTGGGAATTTTTCACGACATACTGGATTATAATAATAAGTATAGCAACGTAACAATAAGTTCGATCGTCAGACAAAATATATAATAGTGAACGTTGTGATTAATTTTAGACTTTTGCCCGTATTTGATAACACTGTACATAGTTCACCACTGCGTAGAAACAGTGTTTCCCAAAACATTTTTTCCTATCCATTTTCGGTTCATTCAACACAACATCAAAACAAAACAACATAAAAGTATTATGGGGAACCCTGTTAGAACGCAGTTGGATTAGTGCGTCTGCCTCAACATGTGTACGCCCGTTCCACAAACACGATAAACTTGGGCGGTTTCTTTAGGTAAAATGAAGCTGTTTTGATGAGGGGGCACGTTTCAGATAAAGGCAACACAGTTTAGCGGTCGTCCTATTCACGCTAGCCGTCATGGCAGCGCTATTCCGCTTTTAAATCGTGCCCGTTCCAAACCACCATCAACCACTTTTATAACAAAAAACGCCAATCCACAACAAAAATGTCCCAATTAAGACCCCAGTCGCAGTAACCGGGGCTTTGAAATTGTTCACGTATTTTACGTGACGTACAAAACAGATTTGTTTTTAGCAGCGTCATATGGCGGTGTGCAGGATCGGGCTATCATTGTGCCTAGGCATAAGCCATGGCAATACAACGGAGTAAGGCAGACAAGCTCGGATTTGTAAAAATCATTCATAGCTCCTGCGCAAGAGTAGGACGACCGTGAGAGTTAAATCCAGAAACCAGAATCAGCGTTTAGCAAAGAATTAATTCTGTCGAACTAAGTTGTGGAATGGGATTAAGCTGCTATAGGAAAAATCTTAAAAAAGTTTTGGAGGATCAACAATAAGATATGATTTGGGTTTCTTAATTTAACTCTAAGAGTTTCATGGATGTTTTTTTTGTTGCATGGTGCAAACAAATTTGTAAGAAAAACTAATGACGACTAAAGCATGCAAAATCGAATGACATGAGACTACAGCTCGGCAAAAAATGTTTCACTCAGCAACCATTAGACGATTTTGTAGCCAGCAACTACACTACAAAGTAACAAATGCCGGTCGGCAAATTACAAGAAATGTTGTGTAATCGGGTGTAGAAAAAAGCGTCAAAAAACGTAAATCAACACTGCAAAACGGTGGAAAAATACAACTAATAGGCTGAGTCAAGGGATGCGTCTCGGACACATAAGGACGTGCATAAGCCTCGATTTAAAGCATGTGCAGCACGTTAAGGACATCATAAGAAGCAGCAAGGACAGGCTCACCACAATATCAACTCCTGTTCCAAACGTACTGACGTTGCTACGTAACGGGGGTTTCCCCACGTCCGCAGTGATGTTGGTGTAGAGCGGCATGCTGCGTTCCGACACTATGTTGTATTTGAGGTTAGAGAGTCCGTCCTGGCGTTGTCGCTCAGCGGCGCCCACTAGCAGCGTGTAGCGGTACGGGTTGACGCGGTTGTTTTTGTCGGAAGGGTGGTACACCATTCTATACCTGCTGAAACAAGACATGTGGTGAATGGCCCGGTGTGCCAGCATGGCCGCATTGAGACTCCAATCACATTCTTCAGCATGAAAAAACTTTCAAATTACTGAAGTCGTTTTTGTTGTATTTTAGGTTTGTTTCTTGCTGGAAATCCCTGGTTAGGAAACATGTGCTTCAACAATACGCTATACACACATATGAGACGTATAGTTTTGAAAAGCAATAAATAACTCGCCTGTGGTAATTAAATTTTTTTCAAAGGATTTGTATGTCCACGGTTTACCCACTTGAGACATGAATGTCTCTAAGGTTTATGTGCGTGTGCCACAAACAAGCCTTGACTACAGCGTCGGTACAAGTCACAACTAGTCTATCTCATCCAGCTGTTAAGTTATTCTACATTTATTTCCTTTTGCACAACTATAAACACGTTTATGTACAACAAGTAAAAGTTACATGATTTTTACTTGACGTGCCAGTTTTACCCAGGATTTATGTGCATCGTTAATAACTTCTCCAGTCGGCTTTGAAGAATTTACACGAAGTTAAAAAGTGGTGGTAGCGCAGCCGAACGCAACATAACAGATGGCCTAGTTGGATTGGAAAACTACTGCGAAATCATTTTTTTAACTTAACCGCTGGTTTCCGAGAAGGGTTTTCATACAGCAACATCCAAGTGAGTTTTATATGCTGTGCTGCTAATTTACGACTGGCAAACATATTAACAGGAAGGAGCAGCAACACAGGCGTGATGCATTGTTTTACTTAGGCTCCAAGTGTATTTTACGAGCTCCTTTCCGAAACCAGCAACGACTGGGCACAAAAGACGTTCAAATGGAACCGTGAATAATTAAGCTCACCTAATTACAACTATTGTTGTTGCAATGGGTAAGAGGCGCAAAACAAACGACCGCTACATCCTGGCATTATGTTGTGACAAGGATAGACATGATTGTAGTTATAACAACCACGGGTTGTTGTTTTGGCATAGGTTGGCCACATGCAATGTAACAAGCGGTTAGCAGATTAGTCTAAGTTTGAGATTTTATAGCAGCAAAAAACTACTTTGTTCACTTTCATCTAGTTTCATAACATTGATTCGGGAAAATACAACAACAATTACAACTTATGAATTCTCGGGTTCAGATCATTTTTGCTATTTGGAGATATTGCTAAATCCGTTTTGTATTCAAAGTTTGAAGGTTTTAATTTGATTCACAAAAATCTTTTTGCTGAACTAAGTTTTAAAATGTTTAACAAGCAGGAAAAAGCAATACGGCGCTGGCATGTTTTCAATTGTTCACTCTTTCATAATCAAAACAGGAAACGGTATATTTTAATCGGTAGAACGATTTGTACCACTTTGTGATGGAGCAGACGGTAAATATTAAAAGGAAAGGGAATTACAACACTGACCTAAAATGGTGAACAAAATACCGGTAACAGAAGGGTTGTATTAGTTACCCACGTTCTGTGCTAGCAAAGGGGTGACGCAATATATCCTTGAATTATTAATGGCAGGCCGCTTGACTTGCACTTTAAAAGCGTTCGTTTAGTAGCGCTATTTTGTGGCACGAAACATTTGACAATAACACTTCAAAAAGCCAAACTCATCATCACGTGCTTGCACTTAGGCTTTGGTTTGATCTAAGTTGGGAAGATTTTAATGACACAATTGGTCTGTTTAGTTTCACCTCGGCAGTCGAAACATCTATTTGGGTTTACAACCCATCTAAATAACCTATACAGCTGCAGTACGTGGACATGACTATGTAATTTTGTTCGATAAGATTGGTCGTCGTTGGGAAGCTGCCTCTTTTCGCACGCGCGTTTTTCAATTTCTGTGTATTTTTTTAATATTTACCTTTAGTGACGTGTATATTCATGGGAATCTGGGATATTTTTAGTCGTGCCAAGAGTTGAAACTGTTTAAGCAAAAACGTTACCTAGGTATAGCTGTTTTGTACCGGGGTGACACTTAATGCAGCATAACCCCAAATTTCTCATTTAACAAAATTGATCTCAGTATGCTCGGTTAATATTTTGTACGAGCCAGCCCTTTCGCGTTCGAACAAACTGTAATGTGGTTTGGGATTTACCGTCGTAAAGATAGCGACAAACCCATCAAAAAGTTGCCATACAGGATTTTAAAGAACACCTTTCATTGGCCTTGGTTTACGGCCCCGACAGCTTATCCAAACATTGTCAAGTGCTTTCGCGTAGAGTACACACAAAGTTAAAAGGTTAGTTTGTCCAATCACGGACGCACGCCGACTGAGTAAAGATTGAGAAACGATACGTCGCAAACAGCCAAGATGAACGACTATAAAAAAGTGAAAAAGTTAAGGATTGGGTGATCTTCGATTAAAACTGGGACCAAAATGTGAACTCAATAAGTTATTCTGCGTCTCTTATGTTTACACCCAAAAGTGTTAATACATTTAGGCTTTCAAACCAGGCCCGTCCCTTTTACGTCCAAAAACGAGCATTATTTAACATTTAAACGCTTTCCTTCACCTAGTTTGAGTTTAAAAACCTAACGGTATCAATATTGCTAATGCACCATACCTTTCTTGCGCATTTCGCCTTTCGGGTAAACAGTGATACGAAAAAGGGAATGTGAAAATTTTGCAGCAAACTTTAACAGGTAATAAGTTTCCCATAAGACGCACCAGGCGTGTAACTCAAGCACGTATAACTTATTAAACCTATAGCAGAGGTCCTGAATTTAATTGTGGTTTATAGTTGTGTTGTTTAAAGCGAAACAAGATGAAAGGTTTCCCAATAATCGATGTCACACTGCTGCGTCACGTACCGCAAGGACTGACAGTGCCCAAATGTAACAAAGATCATTCTCAGCACAACCAGTGTTTAAACATGGCGTTTTGCGTCTGAAAAACTTTTTCTTGACCCGCCTAAATCCTTTTCAAAGTTAAGGCTGAACAATAGGGCGAGTCCGTTTCCTTTAGGGCTTTATTTGTGTGCGTTTGCTATACAACGGCCATTCGTTGCTACGAAGGCGCTTTGGCATAGCTGTTACAAAACGCGGAAGCAAAAGTATTAACCAATGAAACCGGGTCCTAGTTTCCTTAAAATACGCCTACAAAGCACACAGCTAAAAAACACCATAGCCGCTTCATAAGCTAAACGTTTAAATCGGCCGCAATTGCGGTAGATCCGACAATTACCCGCTTTTGTGAAAGTTGAGAAACAGTCCAGATGTGTGGCAGACGTTATAGGATTGGCCAAAAACAGCGGTGTTCAGAGCTCTTGTCAATTATTAACGTTAAAGCCCAACAATACACGCGTTAACAGCCAGTTAAGCCGCAAGATGAAACGAGTAAAGCATGATAAAGCTTGCTAAATATATTGGTTACTCTTAATCAGTTTATACTTGTTGACGAACTTTTGGTTTCTGGTGTAACCACGGGAAATTAGCCTTAAAACAACCACGCACCCCGTCGCTAGGTGGTGGAAAGAGCAAACGATGACTTTAAATACCCCAGTCTGCATCGCAAAGGTTCCACGAAATAGACAGACAAGCAAAATGTTTACTTAGGACTGGGGTTTTCCAACCAAGTCCCAATGACCCCTAATAAACACAAGCCTTCAGTAGAAACCTATAATGTATAGTAGATATCAAATGTATAAACTTTATACATTCTATTAATAAGCAAGAGGTCACGAGTGTTTAGTGTCTGGTAAGGGCTTAGAAACCATAAAAGGTTTATAACCCCTACTTAAGAACTTGCTTGTCTTTGCTGTCGACCGTTTTAGACGTTTGTTTAGAAGCCGGACAGTGCGCGAATGCAACAAATGCGCGAATGCGCAATTTATGTTGGTGCCAGTTCGAACAATCAAAAGATCGGTATATCATCCAGGAGTTGGTAAACAGTGTGGCGCCTTTACACTGAAGTCCAGCAACGAAACTAGACCAAGTGGTACAGAACACGAAACTAAACCTCACAACAACACATGTTTCTATTTTTCCAGTTTGTTCAGTGTGTATTGACGCGTGAGCTTTGGCCAACGAGCATCGTCCGAAACAGAAACCAAAAAAAGGTTTTGCTGTGACGACGTGGTTAGTTAAGTTTCCGTCTCGCCGCTCAATATGGTTTTTAAAAACAAAACTCGCAAAAAGTAAGTGGGACTAATCACCTTGCTACATCATAGTTAGCTCGTTCAAGACCGAGGCAGCTGTGCAGAATTCGGACATACATGTCGTCATCTTCGGCACCCCAGCCCCAGTATTCATTAGAGTAACCGTTGACCTGCACAAAGAAAATAAAGTTGAGTACATTTTACTGCTTTAGGAAGTTTTACAAATTGCAGTCATGGAAACTTTATTTTCCTGGCGATACCATCAAACATCGCCCAAATAAAAAAAAGTGTTTTTTTAAACTTTTTGGAAGACTGGTGCTACTGAGAGATAAGAAAGTATCAGCGATTTCAACTGGTCCGTAGTCGTGCTGACTTGTGAATAAGCAGGCTGATGGTAACAGGTTATGATGTATCAGTCTCAAAAAAGTTCACCTACTTTGTATGGTAAACAATAAACAAAGTACCGTAACTCACAACACAGGGGCTGATGAGGTCATTTAACGGTATCGCTTTGGTATCATGCAAAACATGTTCCGGTTGACTCTGCTTAACCCTTAACTAAATCAAAAGCGAACATGATCTCTATAGGTTAATCATTTACCGAAGGCATCACAAATGCAACCTGTCATAAAACGGGTTCGGAGAAATTTGATACCAGCTACCGAACACAAATTTGTGTTTACTCTTGTGTAGGGATTAATTTCGCACCTAAACGGCTTTGCGTGCCCTAAAGTGGGTATTGACTAAAAGTCTTGACCAGTGCACAACGGTGAAGTGTTTGAAAGTGGTGGAAACCATTTATAAATCATGATCCTATTTGCACCTTTAAATACGTTTTCACTTTACGTTTTCTCCTTCTTTTGTGTCGGCGATAAAGTTACAACATCCCGTCAATTCAAATGAGCGTCACGAACCCGGCTTTGCTTCACTGACGGTTTCGAGTGCCCGACTCGTGACGCCAGACTAAACAATCCGGTGTCACGACACAAAAATACATAACGACACGACACACTACGACCCGACTACGGCAGCCAGGGAATCAGATGTACACTACATTAAGTTCCACGTAAATGTTATTCGTACGCCGCTAAACAAAGCTGTGTTGCCAGGGAATGCAGACCAACGCACCGCTGTAAATGAAAAACGCCGCAGCTTAAGATAATGAAACAGGGTCGTCAATTTGGGGGGACTTTTTGTGGTCTTTTGTAAGTCTGGTGCTTATGTGAATTCAGGTTCGATATCATATGTTCAGATGATAACCTGCTGATATGCGAGGTCACAACAAAGTTTTTGCTCTGATAATTCACGATCAATGACATTTGTTTCGCATATTCGCATTCCTTGCTGAACAAGTTTTATTACGCTGTACATACGGTACCGCACTAGTAACTGCACACAGTTTTACGTAATATTTTTTTGTCAAACGTCATCACAGGAATGAACAAAGAGAACGAACGCGTGTACGAACACGCACACTGTTTACTGTACACCACCAACACACCTAGCGATGGAAGCAAAAGCGGACGTTACACAATAGTCTCCACAGCAATCATTATTGAGTGAGTATGCGAAGGTCCACCGTTAGCACTAAACAACAAGCTTGGGCTTGTACAGTCTAAGCGGCCATTGTGATTGCATTTGCTAAGTAAATGCCAACGTCGTCATAGCAACTTTCAACAAATACCATGGTGCTACATTGAATTTGGGGGTGTCGCTTTCTTTAATTTGTATCATTTTACAGACGTCAGCTTTCTATGTTTACATTAACTAGAAATCCTAAAGTTTCCTGTCGACTCTCTATGACGTTTGTTGTCACTACTGACCAATCAGGATCGGACATGACGTTCTTCGGTTGTTGTTACAATCGGGGAAATCCGCATTAAACAGCATCATGTATTGCATCAACAGCTTACGGCGTTAGCGTTTTGTTTCGAAAAAGGGGACTAACACAATAACCAAAACACTGTAAACGGAACAGTGCTTTTCCAAAGCCGATAATAAAGTTTGTAAAATATTTCTGAGACAATGGTTACAATTTACACATGTTTCTACACGACAATAAAGTAAAAACGTCGACAACATACGGGCTATACGTTATCAGCTACGTTTGCAGCACAAAATCCATGCGCTTTGCTTAAGAAAGTTGTGTTTAAACTTAGAAAGTTGATTTGGCCCTTCGTCACTCACGCCAACAGCTACAAGCCTGTACAAGGCACGGAAAAGAACAATTAAACACACATTTTAATAGGCTTTTGTCGACTGGGGCATGGTTTGAAAACATGTGGAATGGCAGCTTGGTACTCAGACAATGGCAGTGCATGAAAAACCTTTTGACGACGTGTACAAACAAATTAAGTTTACACAGCGTTCGCCCTTTCTCTTAGAACTCCTATTTTATCTGAAGGGGTGTGTTCCATTTTAAGGGTTCTTTGCAGTAGACTGTCAATTGGATTGGTGTGCAGCACATCCACTTGTCAACCAGTAGAACAACACCGACGTATCCGCTGTACGTCAGGCAGTGGGTGGAAAAAACCCATAACAACCATCAACAACGTTGATGCTAAGCGGTCTTTGAAAAATGTGAAATACCTGGGCTTCTGCGTTACGCTTAGAAACTGTTAAACAAGCAACACTTTATATAATATGTCCGTTTAACGCTCCAAAGACGTTTTTGAACAAGTTTAGTGTAGTCACCCATGCTAATGGCAATTTATCAAAATGAAAAGCTTTACCAACTACCATCAACAAGTCATAATTGTAACATACGTTAGCATAAAGGGTTTCCAAGTCTTCGCAAACCAATGCTTATCCAGCAACGCCTGAACGAATATCGGTATCGCGCTTCAATTGTCGAAAACGAATCAAACCCCTTTTACTGAGAACATTCACTGAGCCGAAAACCCGCGAAGCATTTACACATGAACTGGTTTGATATTCCTGCTCTGCTCGGATTACCTCGGAAGTAGTACTTCCTTCATACAATGGTTTGTTGTTGATGATTTCTCTACCGATGTACCGTACTGTAAAATTAAACTAAGTTTTTGAATGGCCGCTTTTACATGAAATTACCCTTTAAAGCCGGTGGACGCTGGGCCTCGTCAGGTGCTCGCCAAGTAAACTGGGGTAATTTTGTAAATTAGATTGTAAGAAACGATTGCTAACGCCATAAATGTTTCATTGCAACAAAAACTGGCTCACTGACGTGTGACCTCTGTTTTATTAGAAGTTTACTTGATATGGATGACTGTGTAGAACTTCTGTCGTGTTTCGGCGAAAAATTAAACGTCATGAGAGAACAACAAGGATGTTACATAAATTAGACATTGCAAAACTATTTTTAACGGTGCTGCGAACATGGAGTAGCAAAGACTGAGTATTAAAAGCGTAACTACACAATGAATTTCGATAGACCATGACGTGATATGCTTCGTTTCCAAAAAACGCCAATCTTGGTTTTAGTTGCCATGCTGTGAAAATCAAGGCCACACAGCCATTGCATTTCCACAAATGTAACAATGCCGGATAATCTAATTGAAAATCCCAACTTTTACCAATGATTTGCTTGGTGGAAAGGACTGCAGCAACCAAAAGCGGTTAGGTGTGTATCAACATATAACACAAAACAGGGTTGTCGCCTTGGAGATACGCGAACAATTCTTTTGACGCTTCCAGCGATGTATAGAGCACTCCGGTGTATTCAAACGCCAATTTTTAAGCAAACATTTATTTAAATTTGATTGTTAGTTAGTCAAAACACCATCGATTGTCATGCAAATCACTTCGGTTTTCGAACAATCAACTGCGTTGTTATTTTTACCGTATTGTCGTTCGACCTATACGTCAGGGGTTTTAATACGACAATTTGATAAATTCGTTTCAGCAGCATTGTGCAGACCGAGAGAAACCAACCGTTAGCTGCCTTTTACGCATAAATCTTTTTTTGCACTTAATCGTTTTTAAACTAGGTAATTTTGCAAATGTTTTTTTTGTCCACTCGCGTTTTCATAAACCAGGCATGAGGTGAGGCCAAGCCTTGGTGAAGATCATGGACTTATCACCAAGGCGACAAAGCCAAGGTTCTCAGCGTGAAGCAAACGCTCTGCCTAGCAACCAGTTTTTGAACAATAACAAATTGCCTGCCCCACTGCTGGAATTTTTCTGTTCCCAAGTACACTTCATGCGCAAACAAGAGCGACGCCCGCATTTCGTGGAACGCCACTGCCACAATAGTACAAAGTACGTCAGGTGACTATGTGGTAAAATTTATTTCTGTTTGCCAGCACGAAGGGGTATGGATAAATTGTACTCGACCCTTTCGATGGACGTGTTGGTACAGAATTGTCAAACACTACGCTGAGTGGTGAACAAACAATGTCCTATCTTACATGAGAATGGTTACAACAAGTTGAATCATTCATGTTCATCGCTGAGGAAATTGGAACTACCTTTTTAGTGTACACATCCCGACAGGTAAGGCTGTATGTTTGCCAGGGGGGCAAGTTAAATCCGGTCTTTTTTTCCATCGATGCGGACAAACAGCGCGCGACAGAAGCCTGGTTTAAGTCATTGGGTATAGCCAGTTGCCATAGTTTTATCTTTTGCGGTTGGCTTGGGTTGCTTATTGGATAGACGAGTAAATGAAATTGTTCCGCTACGTCTATCGTCAGGTTATACACCTTTACTTAATGATGAATTACTTTTTGCAAATACACGTTTTAGCGGCAAGCAAGCTTTCCTGATAGACGATTGACCACACAAACTGGCTTTAAAGCACCAACTTATTGAGTCTGTAAGCATGGCACATGACCATCGCGTATTCATATTTTTTCATGTTCCATTTTATACATACATCTCAACGTATGTAAACCACGAAGGTAACACAGTACATTACCAAACTGGACGATATTTGATTGCTAATATTGGACATGTAAGAGTGATTATTTTACCAGCACTCACTTAATATAATTGCGGAAAGGCTTTGGTTGGCCAGGCGCCTTTTGAGCGGCCTATACAGTAGACCAATAAACAAAAGCTGCCAAACAGAGCCGACACCATATCAGACACCGATTCCGGATATTACACTGTTAGTGCAAACACCGTATCTAATACCTAGCAGTGGTACTGGTTTGGCTATACGAGAACGGTTCATAAATAATGGAGCCTATGGTGGTAAGACGATCATGAATAATGAAGGGGTGGCATTTGGGGTTTGGGCTCACAGGTTGGCATTAACTGACAAACGGTACGACACCGCCATATATTTAACTGCTAGCCTCTAATAACCGTTCATTTCTTTGGGCCAAGGGTCACAAACAAAGATAAAAACCAACAGCTGAATACCATCCAATGGCATTCACACCTCCCTCTGGGTTCAAACTAATGGTATGTGCTAAAATAGATACATTTAGGTTTTCGTTTACAAAAGATCTTCAGTTTGGGTTTGCCAGTTACTTGCGTTTTATGCCTCGATTGACAAATTGGCCGAAACAGCAGCATCAGTGCACTAACACAAGGAAGTTACGTCCCAAGACGCACAGTAGAGCTGAGTGGCAGAATTCATCAGAGCGACGCCGTAAAAACTGTCTGCACCTCGAACCAGTTCACTTGCCGAGGCGAAAGACCCACCCTAACTGCCTGATGCACACCGCGCAGTGGCAAGGACGAAAGGGCGTTGTAGCAATTTGTCAAATCAAAAATTCCAGTTCCTGCTTAAGGAAGCAGTGCACGGGAGAAAACAAAAGTGCTGTTAAAAAACTAACTTCTATGCATATTGCGTACATAAAACATATGTTTTAATCGAATATTGACGAAAATCTACCCTTACAGGAGTTTCAGAATCCAAAACCCTGGGATAAAGAGCTTGCACTTTGATTGGTGCTCAACCACAATATTTCGTGTGTGCAGTTTGCACATCGACAAGGGCAAAGAGGGCATTTACGACAAGTTGACAAGATAACTTACGACCATTCTCGCTGCTTTTGTGTTAGCAAACGCCCTTATCATTTCCCTTCGCCCTATTCAAGTACCCTGCTTTGATGGACGTTTCCCACAGAGGTTTATAAGGGGGCGCGACCAATTAAGTGGGATTTTCCAAACTTCCTGGAAGTGGCTCGTACCAACAGTTACTATAGTTTATTCGTTTGCAGCTCTGTTGCATGTTAACGAATTACAAGACTTAGGGATGTATTTGGGTTACAAACACGTTACCACATGACTCGGTAAACAACCACCATTCCATTTTCACTATTACTCAGTTTGTCANGCCCTTATCATTTCCCTTCGCCCTATTCAAGTTCCCTGCTTTGATGGACGTTTCCCACAGAGGTTTATAAGGGGGTGCGACCAATTAAGTGGGATTTTCCAAACTTCCTGGAAGTGGCTTGTACCAACAGTTACTATAGTTTATTCGTTTGCAGCTCTGTTGCATGTTAACGAATTACAAGACTTAGGGATGTATTTGGGTTACAAACAAGTTACCATATGACTCGGTAAACTACCACCATTCCATTTCCACTATTACTCAGTTTGTCAAGGGCTTATTCCACAATGGCATGTTGTACAAACTGTTGAAATCAAATTAGGCCTGGACATTGTTGAATAATTTAACCATTTTAGGGATTAGTGGCGTAACCGTTGGGGCTACAGGGCACAGCAAAAGAGGATAAACAAGCTTCTGCGTAGAAAAAAATAGAAACAAGAAAGAAGACCCGTAAATAGCCATGCATTCCAATTTAAACAAGCTTTGGCCACAGTAAGGTTTTTAANCGAAGGTCCTAAATAATACTTAGGAAGCGAAAACAGCGCTTGAAACTTGTTGAGAACAGGAGCGGTGACTCATCCTTGTACCAGGACCTTGAGTCATCGCGACCAGCATTCATGCTACGTCCCTCGTATCGTTTCCACACCGGTAACCACAACACTGTGGTTTAGATTTCAGGTGAAATGCACACGTTGTCCTCGCATGCTTTACAACGGCAATAAAATTGAGTCAATTGCCTGGCACCACCAATGCGTCTACAGCACCTACACGCTAAAACGAGTTTGCGAACACGCTGTGTTTACTACGTACGCGCAAATCTGACTTGGTAATGTCTTTAACAACTGGAGGAAGCATACCCTGACACACGCTTTCGGTTTAAGTCATGTTAAACAGGAGAAATCCCCACACACAAGATTCGAACCAGAACGGAAGTGTTATGTGTTGACAGGATTGATAGTGTACGAAACGTTTGCAACAAAACGTATTAACTTTTTACAAGTTCTTTGGCAGTTATGATTTTAATTCTGGGACAAAATAATTGTATGAAAAACAATACAGCCTGTATTATATTATAGACGTTATTTATTTGGGGTGTACTATTTTTCTCAACTATACACTTGCACGTTAAATTTGTAAACACGGTGTGTAAAAAGGTATAAACTTGGATACTTCTAACAACGAATGTCGTCATAGTAAACAGTGTCTCCTCTCTCACTAATCAACCTATGACCAGTGTGAAAGAAGTAGTAACACGTACCTGGTCGGTGACCAACAAACCACGCCCGAACATCGACTGGCCAAAATGACGTAATGCTTGTATCGCTTCGCTGCGCTTTGTGACCGCCTGCAGCGCCGGCTGGTAACGTAGTAAAGCGAGCCAACCTTTCATTAAACGTGGCTCAGCGCCTCAAGCTGTCGCGCAACACTGCACACGATTCGCGTCGTAGCAACAACGTTTGTAAGGGCAAACTTAAATAATGCACATCACATCCACGTGACGGATATCACATGACTTTCATTACGCATTTTGAAAGATGGCGTACGTGATGCCGAACATAGCCGGCGATCGTGTAACACGAAGTACCCCCAGCCTGCGTCACGTGAGATCAAAAGTCAGTGAACCGCTTAAGACATGGTTGTGCGACAAAGCGTAGAGTTTGTGTAAGATTGGCTCTGGTTAACATGGCTGCATTGGAATGCAGTTGAATTGGTTGGCATTTAAGTTAGGGAATCTTGTTTCGTTTTGCACAGCAAGCGTCTGCAAATCTGCGTTTGTTAGTCAAAGACTTACAGTACGGATTTGGTTGTTATCCGACCTTACGTACCACAATAGCATCCAATATCAGGCATGGATTATAAGGATACAAGTAATCTTAAACGGTAAAAACAATAAAAGCCAGAAAACTGACTCTTACCTGCTCAAATTGACTAGTCGTCATGGCGATTACACCTCCGAACAGGGCGTCATACGGGAGCTGATAGTCCCATTTATCAATCCCCACTGAGAGGTGACGGGGTACATCAGCACACCGGTACAGGTTGCGATCATCCTCGGCCAACAGATCAACGTCGTGGAAGATGAAGCAGTCGAAAATTCCCTCCTTCCTCGCCTCTCTGTAGCCGATATTCAACAACTTAGCCTTGTTGAAGGTGCCAGTGCCCGCTTGATGGATAACAAACACCCGGTAGTCAGCCTGTTGTCGCTTCATGACCGGATGAATAGCTTTAAGAAATTGCCTAAGATGCCGTTCACGATTCCGGTGTGGCACGATGATTGCCACACGCTGCCGCGCTATGCAATTGTCCGGCTTGTACCGCCCGCCCGCCTTTACCCACGAGTTGTTTCGAATGACGTCATCCATCGTGACGTCATCGTCTTCATCACCCAGGTTCAGCTTGCCATAAAGCAGCGGTGGTGACTTGGGGCAAACGGGTTTTGGTGAGGAGCCGTCGACTTCGGGTATCTGCAAGTGATTGATTCCGTGTTTCTTGCTGTCAAAGTCGAGGCAATTGTCCTCTAGACCGCGGATCCAGTCGAGTTTAATGTTCAGATGCAGCGAAATAACCATAATCACGTCGTGGATGCGAAAGTAGACCACCACCAGCTGCAGGATGAAGAAGAGCACGAAAAGTGTGAACCATCGCGCCCGCAAACCGTAGAAAGTCCGTCGTTTAACCAGGCCTTTGCTGGTGGTATATCTTCTTTGCGACATGTAGACGCACTATATTTCAATATTTTGTGTCTCTCTTACCCTACCACCTTCTGGTCTGTGGATACACAAGGACGTTAGGGCTAAAAAGCTGTAAATGGCATAGATTTACAAATAAAAGTAGGTTCAACCTGTCGTACTGACCACCAGCTCTGTGGTGTACAACACCTACTTTTTAACCTGTTAAGGTTTCAAGGTTCTGTAACTTGGTCAAGATGTTACGTAACACAGAGACTAACATTACAACAGTGGGCAAAGGTTACTTACTATCATATTATCATATTACCGCAGAGGGCCTAAAATACTAGNACCTTCTGGTCTGTGGATACACAAGGACGTTACGGCTAAAATTACAAGCTGTAATTGGCATAGGTTTACAAATAAAAGTAGGTTCAACCTGTCGTACTGACCACCTGCTCTGTGGTGTACAACACTTACTTTTTAACCTGTATAAGGATTCTAAGGTTCTGTAACTTGGTCAAGATGTTACGTAACACAGAGAATATTACCGCAGACGGCTTAAAATACTCGTTAAGGACAGATTGAGTAGCTTACATCAGCCACAAAGCGTCATCAGCGTTTGAGCATTAGTACTTCCGCATTACGAACGATAGCGCTTATATTTTTTGGTGAGCGATGTTTGGTGGTGGAAGTGATGCAGACGTGTACATCAGCCAGGGCGAAAATAAATGCGGCCTTATCCAAATTTAATTTGGAAATTTGCCCATACAACTGCCATGCCAAAACAAAAATACGTCGTGATGTTTTCGTGGTGACGTCAGAGAGCAAAATCCGAACATGCAGAACAGGCGAAGGAAATAACCAATTTGAAATACTGCAGGGCAGTGCCTCGACAATTCACCAGCCGTTCGTCATTCACAACGCATACCTGGGGGCGACGCGCTCTTGAAACTAGACTAATGACAGGCAACGATTTGCCTTGCATTGTGTAGCGTGGACTCAATCCAGCATCTCGCTGGCAATCGTTAAATGCAAAGGTTTTCTTTCAGGCTTCGGAATATAACATGCCGCTCATTCCATGGAACATTGTCGTAAAAGCTGAACTACAGCACAAGACCACACTTCAATTTGAATACATATTGAATATTTTGCTTTGGCCAATGCATAACATGCCTGTTTTTGTAACTCAAAAACTCGAATAACGTTTGACTGTTGCAACACCAAGCGCCAGTGTCAGAAAAGGGCACGGCGTGGTAGCTTGTTGCCTGTGCGAAAGGCAGGAAGTGCGACAAATTCAACCACGCTTAATCAGAGGCAACATTTACCCACAGAACAGTCAAGCTTCCATTGGGCTGACAGGCAAAAATCAATAACACTAGAGCAGAAGCCGCACATGTTACAACTCCACAGGAAACATCTAAAAGCAGTGTCTGGCTTTAAACAATTCTAAGTTGCTGAACAGTAACTGATTCCACCGAACGCACAATCTGTTACCAATTGGCGGAAAGGCGGTACTGCGCACAGTATTCATCCATCCATTGTAATTGTTTTCCGGCTGCAGGTTTGCTGATCTTTATGCTACAACATAACACAAACACACCGCTGTCCTACTTAACATGGACTGTCATAAGTCAAATTCATCGCACAGAGTTATATTTCAAATTCAGAAAGCAATTAGCGAAACCCTACCCCAAGTGATGCAACACAATGTCACAATCGTGGAACCAAATCCGACAATCGCCAAAGTGAAACACAGCTTGCCGCCACTGCTTTCAATGGGCTCACACACCGCCTACTACATTCAACGAGACAAAACGTAACGCCAGACGCACACTGCAAAAAACGCCAGACATCATCTGCGTGCACACTCAGTTTGTCAGATCGTGTAACTCTTTATCGCCACACGTGTTTGATATTGCTTTTATGTGAGACTTGTTGTGGACCATATTTACCAAATATCTTTTCAAAACAAACAAGTCCAGGGGTACTATAGATCAGGAACCAAAATAGAGGACAACCAGAAAAATGTTTTTGTACGACTAATGTCTAACAATTTATTTTGATGCAGTAAATCGATAAACACGAATTCGATTGGACCGGAAAATTCATCCGGATTGTCAATAATAAACTGTATTATACAGGTTTGCTGTATTTATCACAAGAAACAATCACATCTCACCTAGACTAAGATGACTGCTCTTCATTACATAATTAACCTTCCTATCTCACCTAGCTAGCTAGCTTGCTGTGCTGATGCTAAAGAATGTCTTGCTTTGTTTTGTGCATGTGATTATGTTTCTTTTATGATGTCACAAAACATCTACGATGAGATGGAAAAAGTTGGTATTTAGCTAAAAAAAGAACCTAAGTTAAAAAAGCATATTTTTTGAAACAAGTACAATAATGTTTTCAAGACGTTGGTTGTCAAAACAAAAACAAATTTAGAAATGAGAACTGTATTGAAGCCCTGCACTTCTTTAAATCGTTTACCCAACACAATTTTACAATAAACAAGTGACGACAAATTTTTTTACTTGGAGACATGCATCGTCGACACCTGACTTTTTCAAAACGGTTTTGTATTTAGCAGCAAGTACTAAAACACGCATGCCAACGTTCTGTAAGTGAATTGAATATGATGTGTAAAATTAAATCTTGATTTTGTACATAACATGTTCAGGGTCACAAATAGTACCAATTTACATTGGACACGAAAATGAAAGCAAATGTCTTTCCACGTCGTCATGGCAAAATTGTCTACAACCACTTCAGCCTACAAAGGTGTTTCGCTATTCACGCGGACTTAACGTTATGACTTTGTGGACAAAAGTGTTTTTAGGCTATGTGGATGAAAAAACCTATTGTGTTAGAGGTTTTTTTAAATTCTCTGTGCGTGTAGGGACGAATTTATTTAAAAAAGCTTTAAACCCAACAACAAAAATGAAGCAAAGAAAAAGATTAACAACATTCCCGGAAGTTGTTGCTGCTGTTTTAAGTACCTTTTACTAACAAAGTCAAAGACTTACTTTTTTGGTAGGCCGTGTAAGTTATAACATTTAATACATGGCAAAGCGTGGTTAATTGGTGAGGCAAATTCTTAAGGTAGATTATAATTCTACCATGCAATTTATTCTAGTAGGTAAGGGCGAATTTTTACGGTGTGTTCTACGACCCTGCAGTTAAAATATGGAACAACCAGCAACTACAGAGATTGTGTCAACTGATGGAGGAAAAGATTTTTTACGTAGGAAGTCAGCTATTTGCAGCAAAAAGCGATTTTGGTTAGCTTTTTCTGTGACTCTTACATTCGCCTGTCTGGCTTACAGCTACCTGTCGCTATACGTTAAAGACGACTATGACGAACATTTGAGTTGGATTCCGGAAAGACTAAAAACCTGGCTGAAGCTAAAAACAACAACATGGAAAACGTCACTTCCCGGGGACATGCCAACATGTGAGAAAATGGTCGAACTCTTAACTCAGTCTGCACCGTCAAACAATAACATTGTTTTAGACTTTATTTGGCCCACACCTAACTTTGCCTGCTGTTTAACGGGGCACAATAGCTCGTGCGCTGCTGTGAAACGCAAACTTGTCGTGCGCAAATTATGTAGCAGATATGACAATGCTACCAACTTCAACCCAGACCGTGTTCTTACATCAGAAACCTGGCTTTCCAACGCCGAAGCATCGTATTATGTAACACGTTCAAAACTTGCGTCAATCGGTGACGTCATACGTATCTTTATCGTCACTCGAAACTCGGAATATCGAAACCTGAGTAAATCAGTCGGTGGCGACTTCTTCAAAGTGCGCCTCGATAATCCCTACACCTTGTCGAGCGTTGTTGCCTCCAACGTTCGTCACCTTGGCAACGGGGCGTACGTCGCTGATGTTAGACTTCAATGGAGCGGTCGCCATTTCGTAAACGTATTTTTCGGACAGTCGGCGCATGTGGTGGACGTTTTAAAACGTCTCACGTCCGGCCATGGACAGTTTGCTACGTCATTTCATGGCTTGTTCAGTGAACGCGAATGCAACGGAGGGATTTCAAATTTGTTTTGCGATGAAGGAACTAAGGAAAAGACTCGCTGTTTCGAAGAACCCCCTAAAGCGTCTGACAAACACCTGTGCAATTTCACAAACAAAAACGGGGAGAGTTGGTACTGCGAGGCACCGAGTCCGCCGTTGACCTGCAACGACTGGTTTTCTTTGTACACACAACGCAAAACCAACGCCTTACAGTTATTTGAAATATTCCCAAAAGACGACAGGTGACGTCACGCATACATATATGCTTTCGAATCATCGTTAGGCGGAAATTTGCCAGGGAGCTGCACGGAATTCCCAGTAGCATTTGCGTAATTGCGTCATAAATCGCGGCTCAGCAGATGTAAATCACGTAATTTAGAAACCAGTACAGAACTTTTTCATGTGACGTTTTTAACCGACAAAATATTTTGGTTGAACCATATTTTACATGCATAAACCGGTTAATCTATTTTCAAAATTAAAAACTACATAAATTTAAAACTTTTAAAAAGCCGCATAAAAAACGACGTGTTCTTTTCCCAAGCCCATGTGACAGCTCGCATGGTATACACAAGATGTGACAAATATCCCCTAGTATTACAATGCCGACCTAAAGGATTATCCTCTTTTTATAAAGGCTTTTACCAACTTAATTTCCGATGTAGTCACGAGTTTCCTACACCCTCATATGCAATCTCACTGAAATCGACAGTAAGCGAAAATAAAACCTCAAGTCTATTAAAAAGATAAGAGAACTAAAGGAGGATTATTAATAACTATAGCAACACTGTTACTATAGCATCACTGGTAACTTTTTTGGGGTTTTTAATAAAAGCCCGCCCTAGCAAAATAAAACAGCTCTAATCACACCACACTTTAGGGGGACTACTGTAAGGACGGCTATAAACGGAAAAGCTCGAAGGATTGAGGTCGGCGCTGATGGAAAACGGACAGGTATAGAAAAAAATACACAGAACTAATTCAAACCAACTTAAAAAAAACTTGCCCTGCAGAAATGAACAGAGATCATCTCCCCACTTGCGAAGCCATACTTGACTACTCACCGTCCCCAACAGGTTACTGGTACTACGGCGTTTGGAGGTCCAACGTGTGCGCCAACGGACAGTTCTTTGCTAATTCAAAGCGCCTGTTTCAATGTGTTCAAGGCAGAACGATCTACTTTCTCGGTGATTCTACGGTTAGGCAGTTGTACGAATTCTTTGTCTACGGAAATAAAGACCAGGCTTGGGGAAACCTTCGTGTTCGCGAAACAAAACGTTTTAACGACGTTTGGGACCCAAGGAGCGCTCTAATGGACCAAACCTTGACAACGCTTCATTATCGGTGTCACGGTCCGCCATTACAAAACGGAGGGAAGATAAGTTCCATGCGATACATCTCAAATGAACTTGACGCTATTCCACGCCTCGACATGAACGGCAAACTCTTGACTGTAATCATAGGCATTGGACAGCACTTTTTGCTGTACAACCCAACTGTGTACCTCAAGCGCATTAAGATAATCAAGCAAGCCGCGTTAAGATTGCTGGAGCGCAATCCCCAAGCAACAGTAATCTTTAAAGGCACTGGCACATTCTTGCGAAGTTCTGGAACGTGCCACTACTGTTTAAGCGACTGGTTGTCGTACAGACTTCACAGACTAGCTGCTAGGTTATTTGCCAATTCCTCTGTGGTTTATGTGGACGTTTGGGACATGACACTCAGTCATGTTAGTGAGGAGTTGATTCATCCGGTCAGCAACATTGTGCGAAATCAATTAGAACTGGCCCTTTCCTTCGCCTGTCCAAACCTTGTGGTGGAAGAGGTTTAAAGGAAAAGTTTTAAAAACAGCGCAGTAAACTGATTCTAGTATTCCGAGTCATGGATGGTTCCACAAAGCTTGCTCGAAGAAACGACTGATCGTTACCCGTTAAAAAGTTTTTTAAGATGTATTTTTGACCTAAATGTAATGCAGACATATTGTGCCAAATGATCAGAGTATGTATGTTTAAAACTCAGTTACACGAATCTAGTGGGCATTTACAATATGATATTTTGACTTACACACTAAACACATATTTGGTTACTGACGATTTCGACCTGACGCGTCACTATCATATGACGAAACTCAAGGTTACCCGATTTTGTTTGTATCTCGTTAACGTTTGTACCCATACTCGTCACAAATAGGACGGAGAGTAAATATTGCGTTAGAGCAGTGTTCCGCAACCTTTTTTCACTGACGTCACGCTTTAAAACTTTCAAAATTCGGCGGCACACCTTTAAACCTGCGTTTTGAACGCCCTGGCAAGTATACGAACAGTTTCTAATTTCTACTGTGACGTTTAAAAACATCATAATGCACAGTGGGCAGCCTAAAAAAAATTTAGATACGCAAATTGCTCAACTGTTATAAAGTTCATATTCGCCAGGGATAAAATATTTTTGTTTCCTTAAAAAGTTTGTTAATTTGCAGTTACACTGCGGCACACCTAGCATCGTTTCGCGGCACACCAATGTGTCTCGTCACAGCGATAGCGGAGCACTGCGTAAGAGAATCGCAGCCAACTGACAGACTACTTGCATCGTTTTCCCCTGACGTTTGTTTGTATTAACACTTAGCAACGGTTGCTGTTTGAACTGCTGTTAAGCCAAAAACTATAAAACGCCATTTCTCCTCAGCGAAACTACAGATAACTCGCAACAATCTCTTGCTGTTGTGAAATAGTAAATCAATGACGATGGTGTACCGACAAATGACAGTTTGGTTGTGCGTTTGATTCAGATATTTCTGCGAGGCATTTTCTGCAAACGCGAGACATTCATAGAGCAACTCGATCACTAGTGTTTTTAAGTTTTATGTTTTTTTGGTGCGAACAATATTATAACACGAAAGTTTGTTTCTACCATTATTATTCAGTTAGTATCATTTACGTATTAGGCTTCTTGTTTTACCACCAGAAAGACGTGGTTGCTGCGCAAGATGTGCTCTGATTGGTTAAACAGAAGGTGCCCTCTGATTGGCTCTAATGGGTAGACAGCCGCGAACTTCCGCCACTGTGATTGGCTTAAAAACCCCCATTTGCAAAATGTATAACATTTTGGAAATATGCTTTCGGTTAGTACTACCGTTCACATCCTTAGAAGTAAAAATATCACATCTTACTGCGCAGCCCAGCATTTTCAGCATAGTTTTTTTAGTCGCCTTGAAATGTGTCGTGACAATAGTCCAGTTAACGCGCTTATCTTGTCAAAAATCGATCCCAAACTGAATGTTGTTTTTGGTGCGTTTTTGTGCTGTGTCTTGAGACGAGCTTAACTATTCAACAAAAAGGTTTTAAACGGCTCTTTCGTCGAGTTTTTTATTGATATAGTGTTGATAAGAATTTGATCGAAAAGGAACGCACGTGAATCAGTATTTCAATTTTGTTTTGAAACGTTATTTTAAAAACGCCATACAACACGTGATTTTAAATGCCCTCTAAAACCTGGCACCCTAGTGTCGAGGTATAATCTATATGTTTTCAATGGGTTACGTGTATGTAACTCTCTTTACTAAATCTCTTATACGGGTCCTTATTACCTCATACATTCTCCCCCCTGTCAGCATATGTAACTGAAGTGTGGTTTTAATATTCGGTTTACATATTTTTTACTGGTGGCAAATACCTGCTAATTAAAATAGTTCCGGGTTGCTGATCTCAGCCTTTTCCTTCTATTCTGGACTGTCATTCTACCATTAACTAACTTCAAAGGAGAGAACACAATTTATTTGAATAAACCTAAATCATATGCGTGCAAAAACTCACAGTATAAAGGTTTGCTTACAAATGTTTAAAATACTGACCAGAACATGGAGTAGACCACACCGACAAATTCAAAAACAATAAACGTTTTGTCAAAGAACGCTTGAAATTTGAAAGTCTTTAAAAAGTGTAAAAAGGTTTAAAGTTTATTATTTTGATTTGATAAAGCCGATTGTGCTAAGTCGTGTTTAAAAGTTTTTTTGATATTTCTTTTTTTGTAAACTTTGGATACATTTTACATTGCTGTTGAAAATATCCCCTGTTGGGCCATTTTTTCAGTAAAATATGCTGTCATGCGTCGTGTGGGCACATATACGACAACAAAAGTTTAACTTCACTTTCGATGATTGGATTCAGAGGATGCAGATTGTCCGACGAGGAATAATGTGCAGCCGTCATGTCCCAGCAATCCAGGAATACAACGGGCAGGCTGCTTAAAACACTGCGCGCGATCTCGTTATAGCGATAAGCGAGCCATTCGGACAGGCAGCAGGGCGATGGGTACACGTCATCCATTGTAAAAGTGTTCAGGCCTTTGTATACCACTAGGGTCTCCGGAGCGCGTCGCAAAAGGCGCTGAATTGAGTTTGCTATTGTTCGCAATCGTCTAACATACGTATAGGGCTCGTACAGCAGGAGATGGAAGCCAATAGTGATCGTGACAACAGTGTCCTTCCCCCCAGCAATTTTGTCGATTCTGTCTGATATGTAAGGCATAGTCGTCGGCGGCCCTCCGTTCTGTAAAGGTGGCCCATGGGCCGCAAAGTAAAACGCCAGGTTGTTAACTTGATCGAAGGCCTCTCTGGGCTCCCAGGGGTCACTGGGAGCGTCGGTTTCATAAGCCTCAACGCCGCGGTCTTTATGCAGTGACTCGTCGACCCAAGCCTTTACTTTGTTCATGGATTTAAGAAGACCAGCAAGAATGAATCGCCCGTACCACTGACGAATTGTGGAATCTCCCAGTATGTGAACTGACTTATTGCGCAGGCACTTAACTTCCTGACGCACGTCTTCGAATGACCTACTGTTGCAGTGTAGTGACTTCCATTTATCATTGATAAAATAGCCAGCTGGGACTGGCGATTTTACGCCGGCATCTTTGAGGGTGCACGGTGGAAGATCCGTAATGCCTTTAAAAATAATTACATTATGCTGATGTAGATAAAAATCTGTAACACATGTAATGGGCGTACTTGCTCAGGATCCACTGTGCAAGCCTACAAATTACAGTCAAGAATATGACCACAGATCTATGAACTGTTAATTAAAGTCGACCACAGACAAACCGCTACCTAAATGTGCCTTACTTGCTGCGTTTATGGATGATACATAAATTTCTTTTGGCTTGCCGATGGGAACTCGCAAGGTTTTTCCTCTAGGAGACAAAATTACATTTTAAACATCACAACGCAAAGAAATTAAAAAGAACTTGATAGCTACTTTATTCAGTCTATCAAGTGACTTACATCACAAAAAGTCCGGTGTCTTTCAGAACTTCCTGGGCATCGTTTGTCCTTATGGCTCTGTACGTTAGCAATCTACCGCACGTAGAATCCACTGGCTTCTCACATATCCAAGGCTCACTATTTGTCGATGACGAAAAGTTGCAAAAATCGGAAGGCACGCGATTTTTTAACGACGGCAACCATGTGTTGCATTGCTGCCATGAAGTCCGACCGTTGCTGCCATGAAGTCCGACCTCAAATTGGGCTTCGAATTCCAAGCCAGGTGATGTACGTGTGGATGTGACACGTCTAAGCATATCCACCGCCTCGCTTGGGTGAATGAGGGACACAGTAAGAATCGCCTTGCCGGGAAAGTGCAGCGGAACTGAAGCTAAGAACAATGTGTTTTTCAGAATTTGTTCTGGTAAGTTTGTCATTCACGGTTTTAAGTAGTCTCAATGAGAAGCCGTACACATAAGTACAAAAGTAAAACAACAAACAAACATGAACCAATAAACTAGTCTAAGTGGTTAAATTAGATAAATTGGAACTAAAATTGGAACTAAGGAAATGAACAGTGGCAATTGTGCTTGGCCATTCAACTAGCTTGATTTATTCCGCATTTAAATTCTCTTTCCTGTCACACTTGTTTGTCCTGATGAGTCACATTAGCACCGCAATGCAGATGATTTATGAGATAACAATACCTTGCTTTATTCAGGACTGGCAGTCATTACGTCTGGTTGTGTGAAAAACAAAAGTGGTCTAACTGCCAAAGTATCCATAGAATATACACAACAATAGAATGTGTATCCACATACAACATATTTTTGGCAGTGTGTAAGTTAACAGGGGTATTTCCCTACATGTTTGTTCACAAGGTGGGGCAAAGTTTTTGGCACAAGACGAACAAAATAGTTTAATTTGACATGCCAACTTTAATGCGTGTGTGTATTTGCAGTGTGCACAGAAGAACTGGCTTGTATCTTCTTATTGTGCAGATTATGAATGCGATTCAAACAGCAGCCATGCGGTTATAGACTCATGTGATTACGCCTCATGCACGTCTAAAAATCAATGTTTGTTTGAATTAAAAATAATAAGAACGCCTTTAGTAGTTCCGCCAGCTTGCCCTGCTGCGTTTTCGGTAACGTTTTCGTGGGACTTTTTTATTTATAAGTTTGTAATTTTTTGGGAAACCACAAGGAAACATAAAAGCTCCCACAGGGAAACATAAAAGCTCAAGCAAGGATAATAAACCGGCCAATATGCCCCCAAACTACCAGAATAATATAACCAACTAACCAGTGTAGGTTCCATCCTGATGGTCGGTCACCCTTCCATGAATGCTACTTTTTAGATCTGGAGATTTCAACAGCACTCTCCAGAAGTCTCCACCATACGTTTTCCTTTCTTTTTTTCCGTTGTAAGCGACAATACGAACTTCCACAACGTCACCTAACTACAGCACAGCAAACCAGCTTTATTTTTCGACCGAACAGATTTAATTTTTACTTGCAATGTAACAGTTACCTAACAGGCTGTCACACGACTTTAATCTGTTGCAAACGAAAAAAAGAAATACATTTGGCGATCGTAACATTTGCACAGTACAGTAGATGCAGTACCCGCACCTTTTGTTTATCTTGCACCTGCCAAACAGCCTGTTATAATAAGTCATGCAGATTTTAGCCTGTATTGTGTATAAATAGACCGAAAACGCAGTTGGCGAACAACTAAGAAGGTTATATACTGCTGCTGTGATAGGCCAACCTTGTATTTTTCATTGTCTGATTTCGACTTGACCATGTAGTAGGTCGACTGTGCTCCATCCGTTGCCTCATTGAGGTGTTTGTATATTGAGGTTGGTTTTGGCCAATCAAAATGCTGACGAACCGCAGGATTGTCAAGGTCGGGTTCTGTCCGGGTCATCGCCATGCTTATCTGTACAAATTAACAAGCCACAGCCGTAACACCATCAACATTTGTGGATTTGAACATGAATTACCTCATCTTGTACCCATTCCCTCGTGACCCAGAGAAAAGTGGGAGCTTGGAGTTTCTAAACAAGGGGCAAAAGTTAGGCCTATTATGATACATTGTAGGTGAGTATAGTTTTGTAGGGGACATTTGTTAGCTTACACAGCAAATCCCCCTGAAGGTATACTACTCTGAAGTTTTCCGAACAGTTCCGGGTCCTGTATGCGTGATCGCAGAAGCATAAAACGTATTTATTCGGTTTTCTTTGATACCAATTATTTCTACGCTTAGTCTCTACTTACCGGTGTCCACGATGAAAATGCAAACCACAGCACAAAGCATCCAAAAATTAAGACAGCCAAGATTCGTCGCTGACTCTTGTTCAGCTTGGAGATCGCCTGACAGTGTACAGGTGCTGGCATTTTACGTCTCATCAGATCAAAAAATCATGTACCTTCCAACTTGAAATCTTATCACGCGCAAAGTACCAGTGTTATAGCTTTTACATCACAGTAAATCCATAATGGAACAGTTTTCTAAGCTGTCATAGTAAAATTAAGCACAAATTTTACTTTACCTGTTACATTATACTTTAAATACTACACTTTAACCAGTAAGCTGTCATAGCAAATATAAATAATGTCTGTACCTTAACTGTTATATTATACTTTATATTATAAATGTTGTTTTTTATTAAAAAAGTAAACTAATATCAAACTTCTATTTCAATATTCTTTAAAATATGCATCCCCAGTCAATAAAGCAATTAATAAGAGTTTAACGGTTGAAAAATCGCGCGATTTACGACAAGAGCTGTTGTGTCAGTCTGCCTTATAAATCCCTGCCCCAAAAGTGTGCGACAATGGGCACAACGAACCTTCAATTGAACGCTGTAGTCTTTACATTATTTTCAAAGCAGCCTTCGAAAAACGCCTCATTCAGGCCAAAGGCTATGCGACAAATATCATCAAGCGGTTCTAAAGGTTCGCAGTGGTTGTTGTTTTCAGTTGCTTGTTACCACAAATGTTTGCCAGAAAACAGATAAAAATAAGATATTCTGTCTAAATACAATGTGTTTACACATACAAGAAACCTAACAAGTTCAACTAGGCGTGCAAAAAATGTTTGCGTATTCTGTAAATTTAACTGTACAATACTAATTCCAACGTGTCTTTCATCAAATTTCTACTTCACTGGAACGCAATAATTTTTAAAAACCAAAACATTTAAAAAACTGTTATTGCTTATGGCTGACAAGCTCAAAACAAAACTGCATTCAGCAGCACTAGGGCTAAAACAGGGCTCTACATAAACAACGAACACAACGGTAGGCTTGCGCGATTGACTCACTAATTTTGTACCAGGAGATCTTTCTTTTATTCGTGATACAGGCAGTTTACGCAATATCCCGCTCATGTTACAAAAGAACAATCAATCAAAACGGCCATTATAACGTTTCCTGTTTTTGTATTATCTTATTCGGCATGTCGAGTATATTTGAATGTTTATTTAAACTGGTCGGTGTTACTTTATTTGGTAAAAAAACCGTTTTTTTATTTGTGTAACTTGTCGATATAGTGTATATTATCGTTTTTTAACTAATCAAGATTGTTTTCTTCTACAAGTTTATACTTTTTGGCGCTAATCGTAACAAATCACAATTTTGGCGAAACTTCTGATGATGTTGCGTAAAACAATAAAAAGCAACAGATTGTCAGAAAGCAGTTCTTCGGTCCGAAGGTGTGTTTGACCCTCGTTGTTGGCGTCCGTATATTATGTGACGTTCGTGCTGATGACGTAACGAGCCTACCGACTGGCCCGATCCGAGGTTCCAGTATTCAGGAATTCTTTCACGTTTAATGCCTGACAAGGAAAACGTTTTGATAACAACAACCAAGTTGTTTTAGTGTAACTTTATCGTAAGATTAGGCAAAAATCTAGAAACACGTGTGGTTATAATATACTTGATAGATAATTGCTTAGAATGATATGCCTGTCCCATACTATAGTTTGTCATGTGCAACAGGCAGTAGACAGCAGCGTCTGTGATTTGACTTCTGCCTGGCAACTCATCGAAACCTGTAACTTATGTGGGCTGAGGATAGGCAGTATAGTGTAACATCCGTTTAAACCACATTGACCTTGTTGCGAGTGAACCTCTCTTGTAGGAGTAGTTTACAGCGAAATGTTACTTTCAAAGTCAATAATGCAAAGTCAAAAAACAAAATCCGGTGTTACCCTTTACTACTTCCTCGTAGCTCGGTGGGGGCGTCAAGTGGACAAAAGTGGTTTCAGTGTTGCCCGTTGAGTCACCTGCCAACAGTATTACCATATTCTATCGTAAAGCAAGTCGTGTACTAAGTTATTGGCATAAGTTGGGTTGTTGAGTTAGGTTGAGTTTATTTTGTTTGGTGAAAGAAAACATAGCGACACAATATCACAAAGTCAATCACTAGGCCTGAAATATCGGCGCAACGTTAAAACGAAAAAGTTAAGGGAACAATTGTGGATTGAGGTTTAACACGCTGCAACTTCACCGTGGATGACAAAACAAATCAAAGCCCTTGCGTAAGAAATGAGAACCAAAAAGTGCCCCCTTCCTTAGAGGCAAATATGATCTTCTTTTCACAAAAACAGTGAGAAAACAAGATTTTCTGACATGGCGCTGTAGTGTCGCTGGAACAGATAAACAATATTTAAGGTACCGACCTGTTTCTATCTCGGTCCTTCTTACGGCTGTTTGATTGCGTTGCTGCCTCGACCACGGGCAAGTAGCGTTGTGCCTACAGGCTCGGATCAAAAAGAAGATCCATGTGATTATTACAGACACCACTAGGACGGCGATGATGTTGGTTGAGTTGTCCACCAATCGAGGAACAAGACGAAATGTTGGCAGGGTGGTTGCGACAACTGTGCCTGGCGACGTGCTGTTGTTTGTCGCTGAGTTCTGCATGATTTTGTGTACTTTACTATTATTGAACTCCTACATCTTGAGAAACAAAACCCGCGGTGAAAAACTCTCAAACTGTTAAAGTTAATTGCAATCTTATTGAATCGTTTGAGCGGTCACACTAAGGACACACTTTCCTAAAAGAATTACCATTATCGTTCGACGCGAAAAAGTATGTTTTGTATCTCTGTTCTAAATTTCTCATAATTTCTGGTTTTTCCATTAACTTGTACTCCATTTAGACACTATATAACAAACCAAAATAGTAAGTTAAGTAAAACTGCCGTGTGGTTTTTTCATTCTCGTAATATCCCAAGTTTTTATTCGAATATGAATCCATCTTGTGCAAATCCTACCTAATTTTGCGTCCACTTATGTTGAACTCCTACACTTTTCAAAACCTGCAAAACGAACAACGCATTATAGTCATCTTTGTTTGTCGCAGGAAAACGAACCAAAATCTGCCATAATCTGCAACTTCGCGTGCATTACTTCACTTACAAGTCGATTTAGCAGACCAAGTTAACCGCTGTACAGTCGCACTTTCATTTAGGCTTACAGCGGAAGAGCTTGTTTACATGCAACGCAAGTAATCCGTATTGTTCAGAGCGAAGCGCGCTCAGCACACGATCGTGGATACGAACTCCAGTCAACCCGTTGCACCTTTAGACGCACAATGCTTTGCAACTATAACAATACTGGATTTATGTAGGATGACACTGGTCTAAAAAGGTTTTAAAAACAAGATTTGTGCAGTCAACAGTGGTTTGGCGATTTGTACGTTTAACTAAAAAGCCCCAAAACCTGTGTGGTACCGATCCCCTAATGGGATCGAACGTTGCCTCGGCAACCTTATTCTATGGGAACGTTTCCCGTCTCCTAAAGCAATTTAACGGTTTTTGCAATGGTTGCATGCGTAAAACGGCCCAATGACCACATGCCAACAATGCAAATACAAAAAAAGAAACTAAACCATTTCCCTCACTATATATTACACTTTTCCTTAACGACAGAGAGAGAGGCCACCGTTTTCACTTTTCGACATTCAACACTGGTTACTGGCTGCCGGAAGTAAACGAAATATGACTCACTGTTCTTGTTGGGTCTTGTTTTGCTTTCGACAGTCGCATCACCCTTTTGACATCACAACAACAAACACCAAAGAGAAATGTTGTCTCACTTACAAACCTTGCCGACTGTGCTTATAAGTTAGATAGACATTTTAAGTTTGCTTGTAGTGTCTCCTTACGACACTCTACTTGCGTATGTTACACGTTTAAAGCCGTCCTCTCGTTTGTTTACGTTCGTTTGGACACCACAACAGCGCTTCCTGTTTTCTTTTCTGACGTTCTCTTTTGCTAACTTTAGGTTTCTCTTCACGGCGTTTTCTTCATGCTGTTAGTAAGGTTTGTTTATTTGGATACGAAACATCCTAAATTACAACAACCGCAAATTTAAAAAACGTAAAAACAGCATTTCGCACAGTGGACACAAATGCGAGAGGCCCAAGCAAACGTGCTCGTTTTAACAAATCAGGCGAATAATCTCCACGCTTTTGTTCTGCTTTAAAAGGCGCATAAATTTGAGTATATTTCTGATGGCTATTGTGCCTGGCATAGTAGCCATAATATATTTTTTCAAATGCTGAATAGAATCACAAAACGCTTCTAATGAGTTAAAAAAAATTGATGGCTTTTGTGCGTCACCACGATTTTCCTCGATTATATGTTTTTGAAAAGTTTAGCGCAGTGGGTCTCAACGCAAAGGGTTTTTTCTGTCCATAATCGCATCTTTGATGTAACTAACAGCGTCAGGCCAATGCTGATTTGTGGCACTTTTTACCTTTACCTGTCAAGTCACTGTGTATATTACGTAAATTGACTTCCTAGCCATTTAATCACATCCTGTTATCTAGGCTGCATTGCATTGTGCGTGTGGGCGTGCTTTTAATCCTATCATATAGCATCATAGTTTATGACAGGGAACAACACAACTATATCCTGACAATAATATTTGTTATACACGTTTTTTGTCTCCGATCAAACGGCTCGTGGACCGACGTTTTAGATTGCTTCGTGCTTCGTGCAAATCGTCCTGCCGCGTTATCTCAAACTGTAGTTTACTTCAATGCACCATAGGCCCTTACGTTGCCTTCAAAAAATACCTGACTTGCACGTTACTGGTTAATATTGTTTGCACTTTGCCAGGAAAAACTGATTGTTATGCATAATTATTGTTTGGAAATCGCTCCGTCTGTACATAAACGTCGAAAACCGAGCTGTCGTGAAAGTAAAAACTCCGTCAGGAACAACGTTTGACTTGCAATAGAACGGATTTGAGATAAATACGTTTAAGATACCAACTCGCAACAAGTGTAATACCAAGCGGCGCCCGCCAGAGGGGACTATTGTATGTGGTCGAAACGCAAATATTATACATATTTGGGCACCAAGTAAAATAAAACAGATCAGGCCACACTGATTGGCATTACGAATTATTCAGTGACGTAAGTGACGTATACATTACTCTCGACGACCGGTTGTACGTCATTGGTCGAAATATTGTTGTTCTTTCCGCAGCAATTGGGCAGTTGCGTCTATTTGGGCAGGGTACATTCATAAGGATTCCTAATTTGCGTTATCGAGTATTTGCTTCCCAAAACAAATTGGTTAGCAATAAAACGACCCAAAAGTTTTGTTTTGGATGTCAATCATTCCAATACCATTCCACTGCATATCCTGGTAATTTGACAACAAGATCAAGACAGTGGCATTTTCGCAACGTTTTAGCAACTAATGTTTCTGTCTTGGGTATTGTAAACCACTCTTGGAGCCCCAAAAATTTATCTCTTCTTTCTTAGCTAAGCTGTGAGTGCCCTTCGTGTCCACCCAATTCCCCAAAACATAGGTCTGTTTGGCAAAGCATTAATGCAGAGTTTAGTGTTCAACTTTGTGTTCCTGTTTGCTACTTTCCAAATCCGCTTCGCCACTGAATGTGGTGAAAGTGCACTTGGTCGCATAGCGATTGACTTGTCTCACTATAGGAGTTTATCATACCGCTGTGCAGGGAAATGATTTGGGAGCATCGTACGCTGGAGGAGAAGAAAGCAGTTCCGTCGTCTGCAGACGAAATGTGAAAATTAGCAAATATATTAATTAATGCAGTCTAACTTTTCGAAAACGTTGTTTTGTAGCAAGTCGGGTGGCATGATATTTATCTATTTCCTATTGGTTGCTTTATTGCAAAGGTTTGTTGTTATTTTGACTTATTTTTATCTTGGGTGGCTGGAAAGACCAGAATAGAATACGCCTACAACTGGTCAGCTGCCTACTTTATTTAACTGGTTTGTATTTTCTGGTGTAGTTATGTTGGATTTAAAAGTTTATTTTAGATTTGTTCGCTTAATTTTACCCTAGCTGGATCGGAGCAATTTTGCCTTCGTTTCTTGTTTGGATAAATACGAGACGTCCAACCGGGATTGAATCTAAAAACCTAAATAATGCAAGTATTTTTTGCTGGCCAAAAAGACACTACTTTGGCATCACATACATAAGAGTAAATAGTAAGTGTCTGTAATTAGTCACCTGACTTTCCGCATCCCTTTGCGTTGGGGACTGTCGCGGTGAAATTTTAGTTACTGCGTCAATGTAACTTGGTGGCAGATCATCGTAATGAGGTGGAAGACCTGCTGTACTGTCTTCGTTGTAAACTTCGACTGACGGGTTTCGTGCTGCACAAAACATCGATTTGAGTTTGAACCTTGGACGCATTAAGGTTGGGTTTGGACGTTTGGCAAAGGAACAAGTTTTCTAAATAAATCGTGTGTAGATAACACTAGCCCAAGTTTACATTATCTCGCGTCTCCGTTTTGGCTTCTACATGAAGAGTTGACGAAGTTAACACAACATGTTTTGTTGTTAAAACGTTGGAGACACACCAAAAGTCCTCGTAGGTTTGTTTTTACACAAATACTCCGAGGTTAAAGAAATGCACAAAAACAACAACGTAAAAGAAATAGTTTTTATCAGACACAAACCGTGAAGCTCTTGTTCTTGCCAATCTAAAACCCGCAGCAATCTTTGAAACGTGGTATTCACTCTTAAATCCTGCCCACTTCCCTGCATTACTCGGGTTCCGGAGCGTCTACCTGGGCATTGTTTTCTGCAGCATATCTGATATATGAAGCAAAACACCAGTACCGCCAACACAATTGATCCCAAAGCTATTGGAGTCTCTATATTTATAGCGACCTTATTCGACCGCTCGCTAGGTCTATAAAACTTAGTCATTTCTAGACCTATAAAAGTTTCGATGGATATGTACGTCAGTTTCCTAGTACCTGTATATTTAAACGTATTAAACATCAGTATAAATACTTTGGCATTTAACTTGATGTATGGTTAGGTAGGAAATTATACGCTGATGTTTATTTTGAGGCTCAACGGAAAAAATCTAAATTTCCATGCAAACACCCTGTCACTTCAACGAAACCAAACGACAACGTTGTTGTGATCAACTGTAAAACACCGATCCGCGATCGGCCGAAACGCCCGAACTTAATACCACTATGATGTCGCGAAACATTTAGGTCCTCAAGCAAAATAAAAAAATTAAATATACACGGGCACTATTGAAAAGGACCAGTTACTCAAGATTTCGAAAACATTTTAACTGTAATTAAACTGGTTCTACTTTACCGTAAACTATTACTGTTATAAAGTTGCGCTTACTATACCAGCTTCCTCTGTACAAACTGAAGTGTTTTGAAATTGCTTCGTGTTGCAAAAACAATCGCGCGTTTTAGTGTTGCATTTGTTGAACCCACGCCAACGTAGGCGTCCCGGCTGATGACGAGTTAACTGGACGAAAACACGTTGCAGCATGTAATATCCGCTGCGTTACGTTTCCATATTACACATATACTGCTAAAAACAATCGATTGTGTATAATATGGCCAGATTCAGCTTCGAAATTGTACGTGACACAAAAACATGTAAACAAACGTATCTTTATTGACAGAACTTTTGCACAAACCCACGTACTCTTAGCAGTACATTTTCTTCCAAAATTGCCAAAATCACCAGAACGTTGATATTGACAAGCGTACCTTCGGCGATATTTTAACTTTTACCAACATTGTCTATAAAAATTAAACTAATTATTCTTATCCGTAGAGATACACTCCCCTATTGGTGCGTTCTGCTGTTGGTTGATAGGGAAATTCCCTTTCTGTTGCAAATGTGGGAGTTCTCGTGCTTTTCAAAGGTTTTTGTTTCGAGCTAGCGGTGTGAAATAATTTTTTTGCAGTTAAATGCGGGAATACAAGGTAATGGTTGTGTGATACCGGTGTTGGAATATTTACAACAATGGGAACACCAGCAAACATGATGAAGTTTGTTCGTGGACCGTGGAATAACGGCGTTTACACTAATATTTTTACCCCACGTCCGTATCAGGTACATTTTAATTTTCACCTTACTGCTCTTCTATAGATTGTCACATACATGTCCTGACGGTTTTTGGGTGACTAGGTACAATTGCCACTAACTGATTTTATTGTTATGACGAAACATGAATTACATTTCTCCTTGTTTAAAATCTGGTTTTGTGTAGTGTAGAAATAACCTAACAATCGTGTTGCTGTATTGGTCATTGAACTATTAAAAACTCGGATCTTTTGCTTGTGCTCAAATAACTGTTGCTGTTGCGTTTTAAATTTTGTTTGTTTGTTTGCTATGTTTGATATAGATTGAGCTTTTGGAATGTGCTTTGAAACGGAACACAATTGTCTGCCTTAATACTGAAAGTGGAAAGCGATTTATTTCATCACTGGTTATTCGCGAAATGATGGTGAATTGTGACCAGCGTGATTTCAAAACTGATGTCAACTTGACTGTTTTGCTTCTCAATCAAGGTTTTTTTAATGCAGAGTTAGACTGTTTTGTTGCTATTGTGTCACCATACTCTCTGTTTCCAATAGTTTCTGAATTTTTTATGTTGCTGGCCAGGAAATTGTCATTTGTCCCATATATAACATATCTGCGCTGTAAACAAAATAAAATATTTGATTGATTGATTGATCTGTAATATAGGACCACTTATTGATGAACAGTTTGAATTGCTTCAAAACCACCTTGACCTTAAAATTTGTACCTGTACAAATGAAAAACATCCTTCTTCTCAGCAAGATTGGCACACATTGTTTCAAATCCACCAAGTAAGTAAAAAACATTATGTTGTTTTACTTATCTTTTTGTCGGAAACTAAGCTATTGATGATACCATTAAAAACCTTTAATTAGACTCCCAATCTAATTGATTTTTGTTTTAGGTTGTTATAGCAACACCACAAGTGCTTCTGGGTGTATTTTCAGTTGATGGATCTTTAGCTGGAATGATTGATGTCTTAATATTTGATGAGTGTCATTTAGTATGCACTGAAACACATGCTTACAGAAAAATTATGAAGGTACAATTTTAAATTATTGCTTTACCAGCCTTAAAAGTTCAGGTTGGATTATCTATAATTGCTTTTGCACTTATATTTGTTTTATAGGTTCTTGATGAAAGACAGTTGTCACCAAACATTTTGGGATTAACTTCATCAATCCTTACAGATGATGCGTCTGCTGATAAACTAAAAGTTTTCATTGAGGAAATGGAAGCTTTACTTCATTGCACAGTAAAATACAACTTAAATCTAATAATAAGGCTCTTTCGTGTATTAAATTTTTTTACTGTTGCCGAATGCCACAAGTGTTCATTTTGCATGTTTTCCAACAAGCCACTGCTAAAAATGAAAAAAATTCCTGAACCTTTTAATTTATGTGCATCCCTAACCTCATGTCACCCTACCCAATTTAACTTTGTTGACATGCATAATTACCTTAGCACACTGCCTTAAACAAATTGGTCAATTTCGGCATGCATTTACAAAATCACCAAATTAAAAACTTTGAACCCATACTTTTCTGCCTGCAAAAACAATTACATCACAAAAAAAACTTAGGTAAATTTTGGACCCAGCAGAAACTATTGCAGTTAATATATTAAAAAAAATATTAAAATTGATCCATTTGCCATTTAGGCTGAAACTGCCACTGACCTCATAGCATTGGATCGCTACACTTTGTCCCGACCCAAAGAAAATATAATTCTTAGTACGGATCACCACAAGGATCAAGACAGTGATTGTTTAGAACTCCACCAACAACTTTATCATGTTTTAACAAAGGCCCTGGATTGGCTAAACTGTTGTCAGGTAACAATGTATACTTTCATGTCCTCGATTTTAAAGAGAATTTTTATGAAAGTTTTTTCATAATTGGCTTCTGTTTTGTTCTTTGGAAATAAAATTCAAGTAAAATTTTGAAGTCAACAATATGCAAATTTGAAAACAAGTTGTTGGTGCCATGTGTGTGCAATTTTTTTCTTTTATTTGTTGGGTGATTTTGCAGGTAAAGGCCTCTTCAAAATTGGTCACAACGTATTGGCAAATCTCAGGCATGTTGGATCCAACAAAGGATACAGATTGCCTAACAGACTTTGAAACACCTGCTAAACAAGGAAATGCGTTATCAAACACATTTATTTCGAAACCAGTAAAAAATGGAACAGAAGATTATAGTGTGAGTGAATAAGTGGTTTTTGTCCACTTTTGTTCGAAAACATGCATGTGTTTGTTCACAAACAAATAAACATTTATGTGTTAAGGTTTTGTTAGGTTTAATTTAGTTAAGAACATTGAAATAAATCTGTATGCATTGTACAAAAACTATTTTACTTTACAAACAAAATAATTTCCAAAATTTTCCTTTTTTTATACATTTCTTTTAGGAAACGGAAGCTATCAATAATGAATGTTTTGACCCACTCGAAGCTCCCAAAGTGCTAGTAAAGGAAGTTTTATTGGTTCTTGAAGTTCTAGGTCCATGGTGTAAGTGTGAATATCAATTTAAATGCAATAAATATTGTAAAACAGTAAAAGTTTTACCAATGCACAATAAAAACCCAACAGTTTTTTCTATAAAACATGTTTGGTGTGGTGCTACATCAACCAATGAAAAAATTTGCAATAAAATCAATTGTTCTGCAAGATATAACGTACCCGTTCAAGCGACGACTAGGTAGGACTTTATGGAAAGCAAACTATGTTGTCTTTTGCAACAGGCGTTCATCNGTTATCAAACACATTTATTTCGAAACCAGTAAAAAATGGAACACAAGATTATAGTGTGAGTGAATAAGTGGTTTTTGTCCACTTTTGTTCGAAAACATGCATGTGTTTGTTCACAAACATATAAACATTTATGTGTTAAGGTTTTGTTAGGTTTAATTTAGTTAGGGACATTGAAATAAATCTGTATGCAATGTACAAAAACTATTTTACTTTACAAACAAAATAATTTGCAAAATTTTACTTTTTTTCATAAATTTCTTTTAGGAAACGGAAGCTATCAATAATGAATGTTTTGACCCACTGGAAGCTCCCAAAGTGCTAGTAAAAGAAGTTTTATTGGTTCTTGAAGTTCTAGGTCCATGGTGTAAGTGTGAATATCAATTTAAATGCAATAAATATTGTAAAACAGTAAAAGTTTTACCAATACACAACAAAAACCCAACAGTTTTTTTCTATCAAACATGTTTGGTGTGGTGCTACATCAACCAGTGAAAAAATTTGTAATAAAATCAATTGTTCTGCAAGATATATCGTACCCGTTGAAGCGACGACTAGGTAGGACTTTATGGAAAGCAAACCATGTTGTCTTTTACAACAGGCGTTCATCGTCTATTGGTAATGGTACTCAAGCAAATCCAGAAAGCTCTGTCAGTCTTGGAGCGACAAATTAAAGCTGCAGGTGCTGATCTGGACGATGATGAGTTGTCAGGAAGTTTAGTTTGGCAAAGGACAATGTTGCAATACGTTCACACTGCACTCAGAATGGCGTACGTCATATGCCACAAACGGTTGGAGGGGAAGAAAGGGGTTGATATACAGGTAAGAGGTCCCAAAATATGATAGATGACAGATTCAGGCCCTTTAATGCCAAATCTGTGGTAAAAACGATATTGGTTTTTGCAGTTGGTTTCGCCTAAAGTCCATCGTCTCCTACAAGTTCTCAAGGAATACAAGCCTGCATCGGACAACTTAAAACAATCGCCCAAATACAACGACCGGTAGAAGAATGCATGTCTGTTTGTCGATTGCGTCTTGTCAATCTACGTATGATTTGTTTCTAAAGGCCACATGATAGTATTTCTCCGTCTGGAATATACAACAATCCAAGTTTAGTTCTAAAAAAAAATAAAATCGCCATGCGCCAAACTAGCAGGCAATATTCCTTGGATTCATTGTCTCAATATGTTTAAAAGAAAAAAAACTCCCGAACTGATTTTAAAATCTCCGAGGTCTACAGCAGTTGTGTTCTAAAGTAACGTCGCCTTTTTTACGCAGCTCTGAGGCAGATTATGTATCGTGGTGGCAGGATTCAGATGTAGAGGAAGATGAAGATGTTGCGGATGACGTCGTAAGGGAGAATAAAGCGGAGGAGAGCTACTCATCACCCTTCAACAACATCTTGTGTGGGATCGTCTTTGTCGAAGAAAAGTAAGCCTGTTGTTTCTTGAAAATCGTTTTTGGACGACATGAACTATGTCGGCAATCTCTCCTGAAAGTTGATTATAATTACATTTTTAGAAATATAATCTTTTGGTTCGGTGAAATCAGTTAAACTTAATTCTAGCCTAAATCTTTGTCTACTTTCGAACCAGATGCATTGCGATGATGTTACAGCGACTTTTGCGTGAACTTTGCAAAGACGACAAGGATCTAAAACACGTATGCAGTTCGCACCTCATATACACGGCAGGAGAGGACGGTGGATCTTCCAACCTTGACACGGCTGCTATGGATAAAAGCAAACAAGAGGAGGTAAATGTCTTGCCTGTTACATACGGTGTACGAAGGGATTAGCCCTGACCGTACTAGGTACACGGAGTTTTCGCGCAGTGACCAATTGATATTGTTTTCAAAATGATTTAGAGCAGGGCTTCCCAAACTTTTTGGTCTGTGATCCCTTTTGATTTCTAAAATATTTCTGCGACTTTTAACGGTTGACGGAAAAAGCAGTTCAAAACATACTATTTGTTGAAAGAGTGCTTCAAAAGCAAATCAAATATTAATTTTACGTGTACTCGCGACACACAAAATTCGTTGCACGACCCCTAGTTTGGGTTTAGCTCTGATCTAGGGTATTGACTTGAATGCCACGTGGCGACTAACGATCTACCAACAACTGCGTTAGGAGCAAAATTGACGAAAAATATTAGTTTGTACTATTGTACTCCAAGGTTACACCAGAAAATTTCCACAATTTGTACGCTGTGCCTACGACTGATTTTGAGTCCTAAAAAACATTTCCTGAGTCATTTCACTACTGTGACGTAGGAATGCGCAAAACACTTTGACTGCTATTGGTACTGGTTGTTATGTATAACGATGCTCTAAATGAAAAGGTGTTACGGAAGTTTCGGAGCCATGAGACGAATTTGCTGGTCTGCACTGGAGGACTCGAAGATTGCGCGTTCATTCCGAAATGTAACTTGGTGGTTCGATTCGATGTGCCGCGGTCGTACAGGTGTTTTAACATTAGTTTAAACAAAAATGAACGAAATGTCTTGATTTTACAATGGACTATGGCCTAAACAAAATGATCGGTTTGGTAGTTCTCCTTGGGCTTGAATTACTGACCTTCAGCGAATTGACCAATAGAGTTGATTGGTAGAACTTCGTTACTGGACCAAAGGATGAATAACATAGAATTTAAAACCTGCAGATTCGAATCTAAAAGTACATTGTATTGGGTGATAGGATTTAAAAAAACACTTCAAAAAAAAGCCTCAAAGTTTACTAACTTGTTACTGGCTTAAAAATTGTCCCTCTAACGTGCAACGCCGTTACAGTAATTATTGTAATGACAAATAACACATGGTTCGAAATTTTAGACTGCACTACAAAACTATTTTAATTCGCACCGACTGTTTGTCGACAGAACCGGTTCCGAAGCAAAACATGAAGAAAAATTTTCAACAATAAGCTAACACTATGCAATTTGCAGAGCTTACGCGCAGTCGAAAAGTCGAGCGCGCGCCCAAACCTCAGCCTACATAATGCTCGTTCGTGAAGCTGAGAAACAGGAGTTTATGGTCAAACTGCAGGAGTACAAGAAGATCGAAAGGGTAAGNTTTTTTAATTTAGAATACGATATTTTGAATCCGGTCATTTTTTTGCAGGGTGCTGTGATGCCTACAGTGCTTTTGGCGCAACGGTCGGTTGCCATGGAAACATGCGAACGACTGCACAAGGCTGGAGAACTTGATGACAACCTGATGCCCATCGGTAAGGGGAAACACATTTTACAATGATAGGCAAAATGTTACTGTCAGAGTTCGAATGAGTGATTATGGTGTTTTTTGTAAGAATAACACTCATTTTTGAAAATAACTAACACCATTCGAGTAGACTGTACCTGTTCGCAAGTGGTGACTATCAGGATATAACTTGCACCGAATGTTCCTTGAATTTGAAAAATACACTTTGTTGGTTCAAGACACTTTAAGGACCCACAAAGTACTGAACACGTTAACCTACGGCCATAAAGTGGGGGATAAAAAACATGGGACAAAATGCCGAAAAAGCATTGAACTATGCATAGGTTTTCATGGCAGCAAGTATCAATTAATTAAACAAGCCAAAGTTTGCCACTGTTGCCTTGGTGGAAAAGTATCTTACAGACTGCACAATTGTTCGCTTTATTTACAGGCAAGGAAACAGTGAAGTATGCCGAAGAACTTGACCAACGAGAGCCGGAAAAGACTGGAGTCCCCGGAAGACCAGGTTCAACCAAACGGAGGCAGACGTATAACAAGGAGGTTTGTTGCAGTACCGGTCTGGTGCCATTTTTTATTTGTTGCGCTGTCACAATTTGTTCGTAACTGTACAATACTCAGTATCACGCAAAATTTCTGCACGGAAAACCGGTTGGACTTGTGGTTGGCTCAAAAACTAACAGAAAAATACCAGTCCAGTTTAATTGAAAGGGAAGTTTTTTGAAATTATACAAATATTACAGACTCCTCTTACCCTGTGTCGTTGCTTGCCAACCAGCGATGAAAACATCTTTATCTATGAGGTGGTGATGAGGATCAAGACGCCACTCTCGGATGATCTCAACGTGCGAAGGAGGAAACTCTTCTTTCCGGAAGACACGCCAAGGTGTTTCGGGATCCTTACGACTAAACCAATCCCGAAGGTAGGTCTCACAAAAAACACATAAATTCCAGTTCGGTGGGATTTCGGATTTTTTTTAACATTAAACTTAGGAATAAATTTATGAAAGAATTTTCCTGTCGCAGATTCCGGGGTTCCCCATATTCA